>CM038215.1:11652157-11861286 GCA_021442155.1 Cymbidium sinense
ATAAAAGATAAAAGTAAATGAAGCAAAAATAAACTGAATAAATAAATAAACTAAAACAATAAAACCTAAATGAATAAACTAAACTAAATATAAATAAAATAATCCTAAATATAAAAATAAAATAAACTAAAATAATAAAAAAAATAAACTAAATAAACTAAGTAAACATAAACTAGTTTACTTAATTTAAAAAAATTAAAAATAAAATAAAAAAATAAACCCACAAACCATAAACCCTACACCTAGAACCCTAAACCCTAAAATCAACAACCCTAAACCCCAAACCCAAACCCCCCTAAATCTTAAACCTTAAACCCTGAACCCTAAGCAATAAACTCAAAAAAAAAATCTAATAACCTAAACCTAAACTAAATAAAACGTAAAAATAAAATAAACAAAAAATATAAACCTAAATAAAAAAATAAACTAAAAACCTAAACTAAATCCTAAACATAAACCTAAACCAAAACCTAAAAACATAATAAAATAAAAAATAAAACTAAAATAAAATAAGATAAATAAAAACCTAAACTAAACTAAAAATATATAATTAATTAGAAATAAAAAACTTAAATAAAATAAAAAATAAACTTAAAAATTAAAGCTAAAATAAAAACTAAATAAAAATCTAAACCTAAAAATAAACCTAAAAAATAAAAAAAATAAACCTAAAACTAAAAAAAACTAAAATAAAATAAAAAAATAATCCAAAACCTATACTAAAATAAATAAAAGCTAAACTTTAACCTAAAATAAACTAAGTATAAACCCTGAACTAAATAAATGGAATAAACAAAAAGTAAACCTAAACCTAAACTAATAGATAAAACTTAAAAATAAACCTAAAATAAAAATTTAAACCTAAACTTAGAAAAAGAAAATAAAAACCTAAACTTAAACCTAAAAATATAAAATAAAACCTAAACCTAAAAATTAAATAAAAATAAAAGTAACCTGAAAAAATAAATGTTAGCCTAAACCTAAACCTTAAAATAAAAAATACAAAAAGCCTAAACTAAAATAAATAAATTTAAAATAAATAAATCAAACTAAATAAGTATAAATAATTAACCTAAATAAAATAAAAATTGACCTAAATAAATAAAAAAATAAAAACTAAAATAAATAATAAATAAACTAAATAAACCTAAACCTAATTTAGTTTTTTTTTTAATGTAAACCCTAAACCCTAAACCCTAAATCCTAAACCATAAACCCTAAATGCTAAAAATAACCCTAGACCCTAAAGCCTATACCTACAACTTTAAGCTATCCCTAAACTCTAAGAATGGGTAGAACCATGATGGTCGAAACATCATCGTCAATTGGGCTCAATCTAGATCGGTGGCTGAGGTTATCATGGTGGTGGTGGGGGATCTAGAGGTGCTTATGGATGTGGAGGTGGTGGTCAGAGTAGTTGTGATAATGGAGGCAGGAGGTGCGATGGAGGTTATAACTCTGCTGGTGGCAAAGGGAGAGATCAGGGATATGATGGCGGATCCCGCTACTCGAGAGGTGGAAGAACTACATAAATTAAATAATGGTCGATCTGATCTATTACTTATGGGACTGTGTCTTTATATTAGAGATGATTCTACTTATCTAGTGTTTTGATTTTCTATTAGTCTCATTTTTATCTATGTCACTTGTGTCTTAGAAAACTTGGGATGCTACTTGGTTTATGAAATGAATAGAAGAAATGTTGAATTTGAATTTATTCTCTATTAAAAGAAACCTTAAACCTAAAAAAATCTAAACCCTAAACACTAAACTAAAACTTAAACCATAAACCATAAACCATAAACCTAAACCACAAACCTAAACTAAACCTAAACTCTAAACCCTAAAACCAAAACCATAAACATTAAACCTAAACCTAAACCATGAACCTAAAACCTAAACCTAAACTTTGAATCTAAACCCTAAACCTTAAACCCAAACCCTAAACCCTAAAACCCAAACTAAACCCTAAACCTAAATCCTAACCATAAACCTAATCCCTAGAACCTACAACCTAAACCTAAACCCCAAACATTAAACCCTAAATCCTAAACACCTAAACCCTAAACCTAAACTAACCTAAACCTAAACCTAAACTTTAAACTTTGAATAAATATGTCATTAGGGGTAAATCCAAAGAATGACTTAATCCTAACCTAGCTATGGTAGCTAAAGAAAATGTCTTCAAGCGACTTTCCCTTGACTATTGGAGATTTGAATACCTAAACTATAACCCTAAATCATATTATAATACTATTTATTATAGTATAATGTATCATCATCTATTTGAGCATGTAGTGATGTGTTTTAGATGTTATAAGATGTTTTAAAATGTTTTAGTATATTATGGTATTATGCCCTATAGTCTATATTAATATAAATCATAAATACTGATTTAATAAATCAGATGATGAAATTTGTTAAATTTGAAGTGGGAATTAGTTGTAGTACCAAAGGTGTGCTACCACTTGTAGTCTAAAAGTAAGATTTTATGTTCAAAATAAATATTATATGTTGTAGCATAGTATAGCATCATATATCATAATATATTATGCATTTTAAATTCTTTTAGTATTTTACAATCATGCAGTTGAGCCTACACTAGCATTATTTATAAAAATGTTGATTTAGACTTTAAAATGGTGGAATTTGGCCAAATTCATAATAAGTAAAGCATGGCATCATGAGATATTGTTTTAATTTAAAATATGTAAGTGATACGACTAAAATATATAGTTTTTTTATTATTTAGACTAATTTTATGATATTTTATCTTAAGCAATCCCTTGTGATGTGATATGCAATATAATATAATATAATATAATATATTATAGTGTATTATAATATAGGATGCCATAACATAGTGTAGCATCATGCATTATAGCATACTATTGTGTATTACTACTTGTTGTTTAGCATATTTAGTTTGTTATAGTATGATGTAGTAGAGTTTGTACTAGTATAATTCATAAAAATATTGATTTATAGGCTAAGATGATGGGATTTGGCCAAATTTAAGGTAAGCTTTAGGGAACATCATTGGGGTGTGCTATGCTTTGTCATTTAATCAAAAGAATGGAATTTTGCATCCAAAATAAATGTTCATTTTCAACCAAATTTTATAATTTTTTTTTTTGCTTAGAGTGATTCATTTTATGATGTAATGTAAGATAATATATTATATGAAAGCATATTAAAATATAATGTACATAACAATATAACTTCACATATATATGAATGTGGTGGTGTTACTAACTACTATTCTACATTTTAGTATGTTTTACTTTTGTTATGATACATTGGGTCAAAACTCACATAAATGTTAATTTGAAGGTTGAGATTGAATAATTTGGCCAAATTCATGGCACAACCAAGAAGCAACACCAAAATTTTGCTATTTTGTACCATTTCTAATAGAAAATAACAATTTTACATCCAAAATGAACATTATTCATATTTTGTGAAAATTTTGTTATTTTTTCTTTAAGTGATTCTAATGAGGTCTAATGTTAGACAATATATTATATTATAACAAATTATAATATAGCATCATATATTATAATATAATATAGTGTGTTAATTCCTAAACCCTAATATGTTTAGCATGATATTGTATAGTTAGTTTGAGCTTGCACCATCACAAATCATAAAATGTTGATTACAATGTTAAGATGATGTAATTTGAATGAATACATTGTTACACTTTTGGTTGAAGTATTAAAGGTGTGCATAACAGAAGAAATAAGATTTGATGAGAATTCCATGTCAAGGACATGGAGGGGATTGGCTAGGGGATCACACATGCATTAGACATGACATGTGAGGGGTCTATGTAGAGGGCATAGAAGAAGAAAATCTATTGAGGATAAGGTTTGAATTTAATTTGATTATATGATTTATGGAAAAAAAAGATCCGTTGGGGATAAGAATCTATAATCCACCAGGGATTAAGATCGAATTGACTTTAATTTATTTGTTTTAATTGATGTGGAGGCACATCTGCTAGATATATGGGCTCGAGTCTGCTGGGGATCGGGTATATGAACCTTCCACTAGGGAAGCAGGTTCGGGCTATCCACTGGGGATTTGGATTTTAGTTTAATTTCATAGATTTATTTGGGGATGTATCTATTGGGAATATAAGTTTGGTTGGATTTCTTTGATTTAACTCTACTAGAGGAATTGGTTTAATTTGGCTCCACTAGGGAGGTTGGTTTTGAATTTGATTTATTTGCTTGACTTTTTTATATATGATTTGGGGCTCCACTAAGGAGAAGGTTGTGATTTAACTCCACAGGAAAAAAAACTAGTGGGTTTAATTTGAGTTAATGTATGGACTTACCATGTTAATGGACCAAGTTTATATTCTAGAAAAGCTAATAGCATATCTTGCAGAGGTGTCTTAGGGAAGGTGAACTGTTTATCTTCCTAGCCAACTACTAAAGCAAAATCTTTTTGAACTTCAACTCAAAAGTGTCAAGATTAATTTTATCTTAATTTCATGTTATTTGATATGGTTTGTTTGGTTTTGTTTGATTTTGAGAGGGCATATCCATTGGAGATGTGAGCTCAAATGATATATTTAATTTATGGACTATGTTGGTGTGATGGACCCAGAAGGGCTATATCAGACTTCTCCTATCTCAGATTTATAAATCCAAAGGAATAGTCTACTAGCCATGGGGTAGAGCTAGCGATCCTAAGGGGTTGCATTTTGCTGTGCAACAGTTGTTCTAGGAAGAAGGTGTAGCACAATTACATCTTCTGAAGCAAGGAATAGCCGCTGGGGTGACCAATTGGTAGCACAACAAATAGAACCCGACTTAGGGGATACTATTGAGTGAATGGCATAGGGGACTTATATGAAATCATGAGTAGTCAGGCAATTCCTATAAGGAGTTTAATTGACACTAACTTAAAGATAGGATGACTGCTTCGAAAATGGTACCACTAGGGGTGTCCTCCTAATCCACAAGTGAATATATATTTTGTTTATATATTTGCATGGATCCTGTTGGTGTGTGAGGGACCACGCTGAGAAGGGGCTATGTCGGCATTGACCTATCTCAGATATATTAGACCAAGAGAGAATCTACACATCCACAAGATGGATTATCCAACCATAGGGGCTGTTACTAGGAAAGGGGTATCAATCCGATAGTAACCGGTAGTATCTAAATGGGGTTGCAAGGATGTGATCCAATATAGTGCCCATGAGGAGGTGCTACTAGGGCATTATCGAGCCTACAAAAGAAGCTATAGGGTCTACATTGGCCAACTCAAGGAGATATGAACTTACATCCCATGAGTGGTGTATCTAAGGTGAACCAACCTAAAATCCATATATCTTCCATGAACAAACCAATTATTAATAATGATCAAAGAAAAAAATCATGACTACAACTTTCATCAAATAGCCGAGATTCTATCATCGACTGGCTATTGGGTGGGGGAGAGGAAGGATGGACCTAGACTTGAAGCGTCAAGGGAAGGAGAAGCTAGGGGACTTATCCTAAATCTCAAATATACTCAACCCAGACAGTGTACAAAGGCTAATCCAAGAATAAAGTGTAGTTGACTTTCATCCTCTTAAATGAAACCAACATGAAGTAGCTTACCAACCACGCAGTAAGGCCTACCAAACTAACAAGGCACTCATCGGTGTGTAGTGGCTAAAGAAGGAAAGTGTAGCATACTTACATCCTCTAAAATATGAAGACCACTAGGGTGACATAATAGCGTAGCATCAGACCTAGAGAAGTTCTGAGTGAGTGCCGCTGGGGGCGTTATCTCAACTTAGAGTAGAGACAAAAGATATGTATTTATTTTATATGTTTGTGTGTATTTGTGTTTGTTTGTAGATGAAGGATAGAATGCCTGGGTTCCTTACACCTAAACACATCATGGGGATTTATAAATAAAAATACTTTCAACATGGAAGATTAAATAAAATAGAATTTTCATTGATGATAATTATTTTTAAACATGATTTATAATATTTTTTTAAGTAGAGCTTGTTGATTGGAAGCATTGGGAGCTCTCCCTTATGATTAATAAGCTAATAAGATCCTCCTAGTAGGCCTTCTCTATGGCAAAGGGCCTTCCAAGTGGGTTCAAACTTGCCTCCCATCTTATGATGACGGCAGTCAATGTCCTTAGAACTAAAATAAGCTCTCCTACTTGAAAAGCTCTAGGATGACCAACTTGTTGTTATAAATTTTTAGCTTTACAACTCAAGTTTTAGCATGCAAAGCGTCTCTCCTCAACCTTGATCTCTTCTAATAACTTAGCATTCTATTTTGTGATCTTGCTACCTTCAACTATCCTTAGTGATGGATGTTGGACTTCTAATGGTAGAACACTTCAAACCATACACTAAGAAAATGAGTAGACTGAGTTGGAGTTCTATATATGGTGTGGTAGGTCCACAAGGGTTCAACTAACTGCTCGTGACATTATCACTTATTATTGTTGAGTGTCTTCTTCAGTATTTAGATGATAGTTTGGTTGAAGGCTTCTGCTAAGCCATTTGTCCTTGGGTAGTTTATGGTATAATATCTCTAATTGATGTTATTTCTTTGAGTAAAGTTGTTGATCTTGGTTCTCTTGAATGCAGTACTATTATCAGATATAATTCATCAAGGCACTCTGAAGCTATATATGATATGGTTCCTAAAAAATTATAGCACACACTGAGCTATGACCTCTCTGAGTGAAATCGCTTTTGCCCATTTGCAAAAGTACTCAGTAGTAGCTAAGATGAATCGATGACCCTTGGAAAAAAGAGGATTAATCAGACACATAATGTTGGTACCCCAACACTCGAATGGCCATGAGGCTAATGTAGGATGTAGAATATTGGGTGTTTAGTGTAGGACCACTCCATGTATTTGACATTGGTGGAATTTCCTAGCCGTATCCATGCAATCTTTGATCATTGATGGCCAGTAGTATCCTAGTCTCTTGATCTTGGCTTCCATCTTCGGACCGGATTGGTTGCCTCCACATAATCATGTGTGTACCTCAGCCACGATCTTATGGGCTTCATGCTTGTCTAAACAACGTAACCACATTTGATTGAAAGATCGCTAGTACAAGTCATTATCCACAAGATCATAGGAAAGTGCTCTCAATTTCATCTAATGGGCTTGGGACTTCTCCTACATTAGTTTGCCTTTATTTAGGTAATCTATGAATAATTTCCTCCAATCTAACTCTTCATCCTTCTTTGCAATGGTAACCTCCCTTTAAGTAATTTTTGATGAGTTCAATATCAATAAGGGATAAGACTTGTCTACCTTTATTGATATGGACTCATCCTCTAACTACCAACTTCTTGGCAAGCTTTGGCATACGTTATGGTGTTCTCTCATTGAGGAATCTTATAAATGGTAATCTATAGGATTTGGGCCAACAACTCCATGGTGTACTTGTGATAGTGATGGAGCTTGAGCTTTATAACCTAATAGGACCCATGATTTGGTTGATAACTAGTTGAGAATCCTAAGATGTTGATGTTATGGATGCTTAGAGTAATAGCTAACTCTAGATCGCAATCGAGCCTCATATTACTTATTATTGCAAGGATTCAGATGATATGAGAATCTCATCACATCGAGTTAAGAGAACTATTTCTACCCTACCTTTTTTTTGGAATAGTAGATTGTGATTCTTCTCCTCTTTCAGAGGAAGCTGCACCATCAATGTACATCTCCCAGCAGTGAATGCTAGTATCCCTTAAATTCTTGATTTGTTCATCAAGGAGATCATCACTAAAGAAGAGTTTGGGAAGTGGGTGTCTGCTAAGAAATCACTAGCACTTGTCCATTCATCGAGGGTATGAAGGTAATGTCAAACTATGAGAGGATCATGGACCATCATGCCAACCATCCAGATAGCATCGGCTGTGTCATGAAATATTGTAGTGGATTGATCCTAGAGATTAAGTTCACTTTATGAGGAAGCATGTAGTGTTGTAGCTTTTGGGATGCAATGATTAAAGCTAAGCAATGCTTCTCAATGGGTGGATAATTAGCTTCAGTAGGGATTAGATGATGGCTGAGGTAGTAGAGTACATTTTCCTTCCCTTTATCATTTGCTTGGGCCAACAAAGCACCAAGGGAGTCATCTAATGTAGTAGTGTAAAGTATGAGCAGCTTGCATGGGATTGGTACACGCATCATCGGTAATGCTTGATGTATTCAAAGGCATGCTCATCTTATTCTTTTGACAAGTCGAGAATGGCTGACATCTTCCCAATAGGTTGGATATAAAGCAGCTTAGATACTCCAACCACCGTTAGAATGATCTGGGTTGAGTTAAACTTTGAGGGGGTGGCATTTCTAATTTCACCTTGATCTTCTCTGGATCGATTTTGATTCCCTAGTGTCAACAAACCCAAAGAATTTCCGAAGCTACTCCAAATGCATACTTAGGGTTCATTTTGAGGTTAAATTTTCTTAACTATTTGAAAACTACTCAAGTCAAAGAGATGTCTTCCTTTTCTCTACTTTTGACCATGAGATCATTGACATAGCACTCGACTTGATGATGAATGAGTTCATCAAAGATTCGAGTCATAGCCCGCTGGTATGTAGCATGAGCATTTTTAAGGTTGAAAGGCATGACCTTATAGCAATAGATTCTGATCGGTTCTAAAAGCAGTGTTTCTTTTATCTTTAGGGGCCATCTTTATTTGGTTATTTCTAGATGAGCCATCCATGAATAAGAAGACATGAGATGCAATGTCCACCATCAGCTCTAGGATTGGTAGTGGAAATTCATCTTTTGGACATGCTTTATTTGAATCTCTAAATTGAA
Organism: Cymbidium sinense; assembly: GCA_021442155.1. Lineage (NCBI taxonomy): Eukaryota > Viridiplantae > Streptophyta > Magnoliopsida > Asparagales > Orchidaceae > Cymbidium > Cymbidium sinense. The sequence goes on from CM038215.1 coordinate 11,660,978, forward strand.
ATATATGAATTTGGCCATTCATTTTCTTAACTAGGATGCCATTGTCTAACTTGGTAGGATATTTTTCTTCCTAGATGAATCCAGCATCGATCAATTTCTTGACTTCATAAATGACCTATTGTTCTATGTCTAATCACATGCATCTAGGAGCTTGCTTGATAGGGTTAGCAGTAGGCTCTATTATTAGTTTATGGACTGCTATGTTAGGAGCCAATCTAGGCATCTCTTCATAACTCCATGCAAAGCAGTCCTTAAACTTAGTCAATAGCCTAAGTCATTGGTTTTAATTTCATTCAATAAAGAATGGATGTATGTCGGGTGTGGATCTTCTTCAGTTCATAAGTTGATTTCCTTGAGCTCATCAATGGTTGACTGGATCTTTTCTTCAAACTGGTGGTGCATCTTTGACTTTAAAATCATCCGATCATCAAGTTTCTAAGCAGACTCCTCATATGAGTTAATGTGACTTGAAAAGAACTATCGATTCCAAATGGTTGATGATGACTAAGTATCATCATCATCACTAGACCCATTATACAATCCTAGTGTTAGTCTTGATTGAGAGCTTTTGCATTTATTCTTCCATATTTTTTTTCAAAGTAGTATGACGTGCTTTGACCAAGTATGTGGGATTAACCCTTTCTTTGCTAAATTATGAACACAAGGGAAGTACTCAAAAGGTACCTTTATGAATCCTCCCAAGTTCTCATCAACTTCTTGACTTGAGGATGCTCCCAAAAAACCACGAGACAAAACTTCCTTAACCCAACTTTTGAGAGAAAGTGGGGTTAGATTTACTTATGCCACTTGTTCACATATAGAAACTTCTTGACATCTTCATTACATCTGCCGTGTCACCTTTTCACCTCTTGATTTCCACAAGATTTCCTGGATGCCTTTGGGTAAACATACTGGTAGGGTTTTTTTAGTTCCTAAAGTATTTCACCCACCCCACCTCCACCCTTCTCCATTTATTTTTCTTTTCATTTTTTTCCTTTTTTTTTTCTTTTCTTTTTTTTTCTTTTCTTTTTTTTTAAACATGGCCAGTTTACAGGCTTGTTGATTTTGAGGGAGGTAGTAAGCCGCATCCTCATATATGTCGACCTCATGAACTGTAAATGGCTTGAGATCTCCTTTGACACAATAGACGATCCCACATCTCACAAACTTCATACATTGATGTAGGGAGGATGGAACTTTGTTGTTCTCATGCATCCAGGTCTCACAAGCAAAGTGTTGAAGATGTATCTGAGTATAAAATGTGAAACATGGCTTCGGTCTTCCAATCATCTATCTCCAAGGGCACTATGGAGCCCAATGCTGTGACCTCACTTTTGGAGTGTGATTCAATCTTCTTATCTTACTTAGAGTCTTCTAGACACTAAGACTTCCCTAGTCATAAGACACTTCTAACAAATATGTAAACACTTAAGCCTAAAAGGGGTAACCATAGGATTAGGTTATGCCTTGGGATTAGGATAATCACCTACCCTACAACCCCAAATCCAATCCATGTTCACCTTCTCAAACCAAACCACAAGTTCAATTTAGACATCAAATTCAGATCCAAATCCAAGCCCAAATTACAAAACCAAATGATTAAAGCCCATGATCAAATCCAAACATGAAACCCTTCCTAAGCCATATAACCTATCCAATGGACTTAGCCAAATCTTAATCTAAATCAATCCAAAATCAATTCATTTTCTCATAATCAATTTATATCTTCAATCATCTTCCTAAATATAAATCAAATCTACATTCAAATGATCAAAACTAAATCAAACTAAGTCAAATTAAATCAAAACCCTTCCTAAGCCATATGACATATCCCATGGACTTAGCCAAATTTTAATCCAAATCAATTCAGACTCAATTGATTTTCTCAAAAATAAATCATATTATCAATTATCTTCATAAATTTAAATGAAATATACATTTAAATCATCAAAACTAAATCAAACCAAAACAAAATCCAAACCTAAGCCACATGACCCAACTCCATGGATTTAGCCAAATTTCTTCATTCCAAAACCCAAATTCAATTGATTTTCTAATAAATCAATCATACAATCAATCATCACAAATATAAATGAATTCTATAATCATCAAGCCAAACCAAAATCAACTCAAGTAAAACCTAACCCTTTGACTTGAAATGTTCAAATGAACCAAAACTCATTTGAACCCAAGCCAATTGCAATTGAATTTATATATCAATCCCAAATACATATATAAACTCAACTAAATCAAACAAAACCAAAAATCAAGCCAACTAAACCCAATTGGTCCACTTGACCCATAGTGGCTAATTTGACCTATTTGAGCCAAGTTCTAATCCTACCTAAATTGGATTGAACTAAGCCGATCAAAACCTCCCATCATTATTGTTGATCACCCTAAGTTGATCAATTGTCACAAATTGGGTCATACCAAGTCAACTTGGTCATTTGACCAAGTCAACCCCTTAACCCATATCCCAAACTAGCAAATTACAACCAAGCCAAATCCCCTTGAAACTAATGATTCATACCAAATCAAAATCAATATTTGAATATGACTTGACCTTCAATTGAGTCAAACCAAACCCAATTGGCCTCTTGACCCAAGTTGACCCATTGAATTGTAAAAGACCAAATTGGGTCAAATGAAAATATAAACCAAATTGATTGCAACCAATGGCTTAAGTTCATTCCCAATTGATTGTTGAACTTGGCCAAAGTCATGATTGGACCCAATTGAACTTAATTGATCTACTTAGTTTAAATTGACCTAAAGGTTCAAGTTGGCCTAAATCAAAACAAATCCAAATTATTGAAAAAACTACAATCATCATCAATTAGTCAACTAAAACACCCAACCCAAGCAAATTTGGCCAATTTGGTCAAATTGGTCAACTTAATTCATTTGACCCAAATGAATTCAAATGATCCAAAATCAAATTTAAACCAAAATAACCCAAATCAATTGAACCAAGACAACCTAAATGAGCATATGAACTTCACCCAACCCTTGGTTTGACCTAGTTTGACCAATTTTTCAACTTGACCCAGCCTAACCTAATTTGACCTAAATCAGTCAAATTAAGCCAAACCTAACCAAATCAACTCCAATTGACTTGAAGTTTGGGCTAACCCACTCTTCGCTCATTTCAAATCTACCTAAATCAAATCCAATGCCAAATGATAATTTTACCCTTGGGTCAAGGGAATCACATGAGACAAATCACCCCATCTAAGTGGTCATTTCCATTCCTTGGCCACTTGGTACTCTCCCAATGGTCCACTTAGGCACCTAGGACATTGCCCAACCTGACACAAGGGTTGGTTGGGTCGGCCATGACCCATGGGAGGTGAAATAACCTCACCATCCCCATTGGAGCATAGGACACCCATGATTCCTCCTTGGAAACCACCTCCATAGCTTCAACCAACCAAGCCAACTCACCTCCTCCACCGACTCAGATGGTGAGATGGCACTAAAAGCCAAACTGATCCCACCATCCGATCAAGGTGAAGAGGGGAGAGGTATACACCCTCATTTCACTCAAACACAAAAAATCATTCAAGAGCTAAGATGAGCCTAGAGCCATTCCTAAGCTCCAAAATCATTCCTCAATCGATAAATGCCATTCCATCCAAAATAAGACACTCCCATTTTTTTACCATTTCTCCATCAAACTCAAATTAACATTTACGCCTTCCCTAGCCCTCATCAAGAAAGAACAAATCATCTCCCAAGCTTCCCAAACATCAAAGGTGGGACTTCGATCAAAGTCAAGCTCCAAATTGTCAGTTCATGGCCTTCTGAGTGAACATCAAAGAATTGATCCAATTACTGGTCAAAAGGGCTTTGTCTCCACTAGATGAAGCTTCCTCAATCATTTGAGCCATCAATCCTGAGCTCCGGTGAGGTATGCTTTCCAAATCGATCCTTAAGAGAAAATGGGTTGGAGCTTTTGAAGAAAACTTGCATCTGTGATCTTTGGATCCCTCCCTCGATAGTGAGGTGTGGGATCCTTTTGAGTTGATGCTGTAAGCTTCGGATCAAGTGCAATGGAATAGCTCCATTCTCCCACTTATGTGACATTAGATCACCATTTGCATGATGAATGGGTGATTGATAAGATCGCTGATTTAATCTTATTAAGCTGTGGGATTAATCATAGCCATTCATGGTGGATGAGAAAGTGCGTCTATCACCGTCATGTAGGTACAGAGTTAGATAAGTTTTAAGTAGCCAATCCTACAGCACCACATGGAAAGTGCACGCATCATGACATGGTTATGATTAGGCTTTAATCAAGCTTAATTAATTTTTAATGGCTGAAACTTCCAAAAATCATAAAGAATCATAGAAAAATAACAAAAATACAAATAAATACTCATTTTAAAGGTATTTCAAAGAAGAATAAATTAAAATTTATCTTACCTAATTTTGAATAGTAATTAAAGTTTAAATGCAAAATTAATTAGCTTAATTACTCTTTAATTACTAGAGCAATTAATCCTAAATTTTGTGGGTTAATTTAATGGGATGACCTCTGCCTCCCATGATTTTCCTTGAACTTATTGCTCACTTAGTTAAGAAAATTGACTAATTAAACATTAACTACTCTTTTAAGTTAATTAATGATTAATTAATCTCATGAATAGTAATAAATTGGTTAATTAAGTTTATTAATCATTGTTCAATAGTAACTGAACTAAGGAATAGGGATGGGACCCCATTCCCTAAGTTCATTTCACTCTTTTTTAAAATGAAATAAATTAAATTACTTAATCAAATTGAAATCATAATCACATCAGACCTTAATTAATTAAATCATGGGTAGATCTTTAGGTGTTTAATAACCTAAAGGCATTTAATAAAATTATGGTTAGTCCACATGTGTTGGAAAACCATAAGAGTAATTAATTAAGTCCCCTAATCTAATTAACTAATAATCATGAGCCAATTGCATTTGGCCTATTTATTTCCTAGGATCATTTGCAAGTTTATTTTCCATGCATATCATGTTGGCTCATAATTATTTAGTTAATTACTTTTAGGTGACATAGGTAAGGGTAATTAATTCATCTAATTAAGGGTTCAACTTAATTAACCCATAAAATCAAATTAATTACATTTACTTAAATTAAATCTAATCATTAATGTAGGGATCGGTTTAAAATAGTAATTGATGATTTGTTTTCGCCTTTTTAAATCAAATAAAATCTAAAACTTAATTAATAAAGAAGCTTTGGTTTGCATTAAATAATCTTATTTTATTTGATTGTCCTTAAGAACTAGTTTGGTTGAATGAATCACATGCTTATATTTCAATGTCCTTTTCCCAATCATGTTAGATTTGGTATGTCATTTCAATTCATGCATCCATATTTTCAAAATCAAGTAAAATAAAATGTATTTCCTTTATGTAAGCTTGCATGTGTTGATTTAATTTAATATATGTGTGGCTATTATCACTATTAAATCCAAATGTATTTTTCAAAAGCTTATAAATGAATAATTATATTTATTTTGATGCTAATTATAAATACATAAGAAATGAATGTGTTTAAAGCTTAAGTGTATGATTGTTGAGTTATCTTTCCTCTATTCAAGTGTTGATTTATAGAAGATTGAATGGTAATGGGTATATAGTGGAAATCAATTTATAGAAAGATAGATCTTTGGGACTTTAGCTAGTGCCATAGAGGCCATTTGATTACCTCACTTCCCTGGTTTATCAACGACACATACCCATTTGATTTCATTCTTATGTATTTCAACATTAGAATTTGGATAGAACTTTAATTCATATATATAAATGATTGAATATAAAAATATGCAATCTTTGCATGTTTTTCTTTCCCTCATTTATGTATACATCCATGTGTGTCCAAGAAAAGCAAGTGTACTATCTTGACGTCCTGAGAATACGAGGCTTTAGTTAGCCCCAAGGAGGTCATTTGATTACCTCACTTCAGTGGTTTAACAATGACACGTACTTACCTATATCTTTGTGCATGTATATGTATATGTCATTAGTAAATGAAAATCCCATTTGACATTAAAATTGTATGCATTCATAATTGACTAAGTGGTTAAAACAATTAGCCATATGATTTGGAGCTTACTTCGTATGTTCATGTATACAAATTTACATATGTTTGAATGCAAATGGGTATATAATGGACATCCGAGAATATGAGGTTTTAGCTAGCTCCAAGGAGGTCATTTGATTACTCACTTCACTAGTTTAATAACATGCCTATTTAATTTCATTCATACATCCTTTTGTATAAGAATTTGGATAAAGTTTTAATTTAATATGTTTAAATAATTTAATCAAATAAAAATATAAATTAAACATACATACATTCATGATTTAACTGTTAAAATATGTTGCATGTATAGATACACTTAGGATTAATTAAATCATTTAATAAGACATTCACTAAAGAGAACTAAATCAAATTAATATACTTTAGAAAGTGACTTAAGGTAAGGATGAAAGAGGGCAATCCTCTTTTTCTCTCTTTATAACACTTAGTTGCTAAGTGTAATCAAATGAAATAAAAGAAAACATTAATTAAAATTCTTAAATCAAATAAACTACTTCAAGTGAAATAAACCTTTCATGTTAAATTGAATCCTTATACACTTTGAAAATACAATAGTAATGCCTAACAAGACATACCACACAAGCCTTAATACACACATTAGATTTGAGTCACCACTTATAGCTCTAAGTTAGGACGGTGTATGATGTCATGTATGTTTTGTTTTATGATGCGTTATTTTAGATTGAATGTTAGGGTGTATGCTTTGTAGACTAGATGATAGGCTAATTTTAGCCTAATCATGTTTTTTTGCAAGGGATAATGCTTAAGAGTTGCTTAAAAATAAATGTGAGTGCTCTTTTTGCAGGTTGCTTAAATCCTTAAGCATAATCCAAGTTAGGACACATGGCTTATTACCCATAGGGTGCTAAGTCAAAATTATAAATACAATTGGGATTATATGTATATTTAGCTAATCTATTTTACAAGTGTAGTTAGATTTACTTTTCCACATAAATGTATTTTTTGCAATAGGAATTAGGATTAGTGCTATGGGGGATTAGGATGAGTAGTGGCTAGAAGGCTTTGTCCTAAGGGTCCTGTGAAGCCTTTAAAGTAAGCACCATCCAAATTAAAGAAGGAACCAAATCAGAAATGGAGATATGAAGAAAGAATACCCCATAACATTTAATACAATTATAATTATTCGTTCATATTCTAGGTTGTATAAGGGTAGAGCTCACCATCTTTTTCTCTTGGGTTGTCTACTCGACCACACCAACCTTTTATTCTTTTATGATAGTTTATATAATTTCTTGATGTTATGTTTACATTATGCATTAGGATGGCATGCATTTGATAGTTACTTAAATGATTGATGCTTTAACGTGTGGATTGGATACGATTAAAATCTTAGGTAAAAATAACTTTTCTACCCAACTAATTACTAATAACTAAATTTTAAACAACTCATAACCTCATCATAAAGCCGAAGACATAAATAAGATAATTAAAAGATCTTGCAACCCCTTAGCTATATGGTTGTATGTTTCACATCATGCATGCATATTCTTTCTCTCTTGAACACGAAGGATCTCCATTCTTGCAACTCTAAACCCTAAACCCTAAACTCTAAACCCTAAACCCTAAATCCAAAAAAAAAAACCAAATATTCTAAATTTTAAACCCCAAAACCCTAAATACACTAAACCCTAAAAAACTAACCTAAACCCTAAATCAAGAAAATAAAACCTAACTAAACTAAATAAAATTTAAAAAATAAAATATATAAAAAATTTAAACCAAAATAACATAAAAACATAAACTAAAATCTAACTCTAAACCTAAATCTAAACAAAAAAAAAAGAAAAAATTAAAATTAAACTAAACTAAAATAAAATAAACAAAAGCCCACACTAAACTAAATAAAATAAAAAACCTAAATAAAATAAAAAGTAAACCTAAAATAAAAATAAAACAAAATTAAAATAAAATAAAATAAAAATCTAAACCTAAATAAGAAACATAAAAATAAAAATAAAATAAACTTAAACATAAACTAAAATAAATTAAACTAAAATAAATAAAACCAAAACCTAAACTAAAAATAAATTAAATCTAAACCTAAGCCTAAACTAAATAATATAATAAACTAAAATAAACCTAAACCTAAACTAAAAAATAAAACCTAAAAATAAACTTAAAATAAGAAACTAAAATCTAAACCTAAGAATATAAAATAAAAACCTAAACCTCAACCTTAAAATAAAAAGTAAAACCTAAAACCAAAAAAAATAAATAAACCTAAACCTAAATCTAAAATAAAAAGAAAACTAAACCAGAAGAAAATAAAAAAAAAAAAAAAACATAAATAAACCTAAACCTAAAAAATAAACTAAAATAAAAAAACCTAAACTAAAATAAATAAATGTAAAATAAATAAACTAAATTAAATAAAAATAAAAAATAAATATAAATAAAATAAAATAAACTAAAATAAATAAAAAATAAACTAAATAAACAAAAGAAGAAATGTTGAATATGTATTTGTTCTCTATTTAAAAATAAAAAATCCAAAAACCCTAAACCCTAAGCTAAAACATGAATCCTAAACCGAAACCCTAAAACCTGAACCCTAAAATCCCTAAACCTTAAACCCAAGACCCTAAATGCTAAAACCCTAAACTCTAAACCCTAAACCCTACCACAAAACAAACCAAATACTAAATCTGAGCCAAACAGTGAACCCTAAAATAAAAAAAAAGCATAAACCCTAAACCCTAAACTCAAACCCCAACTTAACCCTAAACCTTAAACCCTAAACTAACCTAAAAGCTAAAACTAAAATCTAAACTAAAAGAAAACCTAAAAAAAAAATAAAAAAAAATAAAAAATTTAAACTAAAAAAAATTAATAAATAAAATAAAATAAAACATAAACAAAACCTAAACCTAGACCTAAACATAAAGATAAACCTAGTAAAATAAAAATAAAAATAAAATAAAAGAAAATAAATAAGAACATTAACTAAACTAAAAAAATAAAAAAAAAACTTAAATAAAGTAAAAGACTAAACATAAAATAATAATAAAAAACAAACCTAAAATAAAATAAAATAAAAAAATTAAATAAAACCTAAACTTAACAATAAACCTAAAATAAAAATAAACCAAACTAAAATAAAACCAAAACCTAAAATAAAAAATTAAACCTAACTAAACTAAAATAAACTAAAACTAAAATAAATAACCTAAAATAAAACCTAAACCTAAACTAAACTAAATAAAGTAAAATAAACTAAAATAAACCTAAACTAAAATAAAACCTAAAATAAACATAAAATAAAAACCTAAAAACTTAAACCTAAAAAAATAAAAATAAAACCTAAACTACTAAAAAATAAAAAATAAAATTGGAACCTAAAAAGTAAAATAAAAATAAAACTAAACTAAAAAATAAACCAAAATATAAACCTAAACCTAAAAACTAAACTAAAATAAATAAACCTAAAATAAATAAACTAAATTAAATAAAAATAAAAATAAACCTAAATTGAAATGAAAATAAAATAAAATAAACTAAAATAAATAAAAAATAAACTAAATAAACCTAAACCTACGAGTTTACTTAATTTAAAAATTAAAAAATTAAAATATTAAAAAATCACTAACCGTAAACCCTAAACCCTAAACCCTATAACCCTAAACCCCTAAAATAAACCACACAAACTAAACCCTTAAACTACCCTAAAGACAAAACCTACCTTAAATCATAAACCCTAAAATAGACCCTAACACTACCACATGTAACCCTCTCTAAACACCAACCTACAACCTAAACCTAAACTAAATAAACCTAAATTTTAAAATAAATTTAAAGCTAAAATAAATTAAAAAATATAATTAATAAACCTAAACTAAAACATAAAAAACCTAAACCTAAACCTAAACCTAAAATAAAATAAAACATAAAATAAACTAAAATAAATAAATAAAACCTAAAACTAAAATAAATAAAATAAAAATAAAAATAAAAAACAAAACATAAAATAAAAATTAAATTAAATAAAAACCTAAACATAAAAATAAACCTAAAAAAAATAAAAATAAAACCAAAACTTTAAACTAAAAAAACCTAAACCTAAAATAAACAAAATAAAATAAACTTAAACCTAAACTAAAATAAATAAAACCTAAACCTAAACCTAAAATAAACTAAACTTAAAAAAACCTAAACTAAAATAAATAAACCTAAAATAAAAAAATTAAAGTAACTAAAATAATAAAATAAACATAAAAAAACAATTAAAATAAAATAAACTAAAATAAATAAAAACTAAATAAACTAAACAAAAAAATTAAAATAACATAAACCCACAAGCTAACCAAATCCTAAAATAAAACAAAACATAAAAAAACTTAAACTATAGTTTACTTAATTTAAAATAAACTAAACTAAAAAAATAAACCCTAAACTCTATAAAATAAAAAAATAAAATGAATAAATATAAAAGTCAATAAAACCCTAAATCCTAAAAGTAAAACTAAACCCTAAACCTACAAACCCTAAACCCTAAATAAAAAACAAAACCCTAAACCTTAAAACCCTAAATCTTAAACCCTAAACCTAACTAAGACTCTAAACCACTAAACCCCAAACCATAAACTCTAAACCCTAAAAACTTAAAAACTTAAACCTAAAAATATAATAAATTAAAAAAACCTATGGAACTGTGACAGAGGTTACTACTGTGGTGGTGGTAGATGGAGAAATCAAGGATATGATGGTGGATCCGGCTACTCGAGAAGCAGGTTGGTTTTTATGGGAACTGGAGAAACTTTATGTGTTACTTGGTTGATGAAAACTAAAAGAAGAAATGTTGAATCTGAATTTGCTCTTTATTAGAAAAAAATAAAAACCCTAAACCCAAAACTAAAACTTGAACCCAAAACCCTAAACCCTAAAAATAAAAAAAAATAAGAAAAAATAAAAAAATACTAACTCTAAACCCTAAACCCTAAAACCTTAAACCCTAAACCTAAAGTAACCTAAAACTTTAATAAACAAACCTAAAAAACTCTAAACCCACCAAACCCTAAACCTAAACCCAAAACACTAAACCCTAAACCCTAAACTAAAACCTATCTAAACTCAAACCTAAACCCTAAAACTAAACCTAAAACCAAAAAACTCCAAACTATAAACTAAAACCTAAAATAAATAAACTAATTAAAACAAATAATAATATAAAATAATAAAACCTAAAATAAATAAAATAAAACCAAAACTAAAACCTAAACTAAACTTAAAATAAAATAAAATAAAAAAAATAAAATAAAATATAAAAATAAATAAAACTTAAACTAAAACTAAAATAAAACAAACCATAAATAAAAAACCTCAATAAAACAAATTAAACATAAAATAAAAAAATAAAAATAAAAATAAAGATAAAAATAAAAAAAAAAAAATAAAACATAAAACCTAAACTAAAAGAAAAACTAAACCAAAATAAAATGTAATAAAAATAAATAATAAAACCTAAACAAAATAAACTAAAATAAAATAAATAAAATAAACCTAAACCTAAAAAAATAAACTAAAAACCTAAACTAAACCTACTAAATAAAATAAAATAAACTAAAATAAACCTAAACCTAAACTAAAAAAAATAAAATATAAAATAAATTAAAATAAAACCTCTAAATAAAGAAAATAAAATAAAATATAAACCTAAACTAAACCTAAAGTCAAAATATAACTAAACCTAAAGATAAAAAAAAAATAAAACTCAACTAAAAAATTAAACCTAAACTTAAACATAAAGATAAAGTAAAATAAAACTCTAAACTAAAAATAAATAAATCAAAAATAAGTAAACTAACATAAATAAAAAATAAACCTAAATAAAAATAAAAAATAAAATAAACTAAAATAAATACAAAATAAATTAAATAAACATAAACCTACCAGTTTAGTTAATTTTAAAAAATAAAAAAACATAAACCATAAATCTTAAATCCTAAATCCTAAATCCTAAACATACAAGATTAAACCTATAACCCTAAACCCTAAACCCTAAACCCAAAACCCTAAACCTTAAAAAACCCAAAACCCAAAACCTTAAACCCTAATCCATAAACCATAAACTCTAAACCCTAAATCCTAAACCCTAAAAGCATAAATCATAAAAGCCTAAACCCCAAACCCTAAACCACGATTGAGCTTATTTTTTATGAAAGTTAATCTTAAAGAAGTCGTAAGAGGTTGAAATACAAAGTTTGTGCTCCTGCCCATGTTGGTCTTGTTGCACCTATTTATGTTGTGGTTCCCCCAGGTAGCATTGGTTTGGATCCTTCATAGACCTCTTAAATTCAGGTTCTGTTGAAATTATCACCCTAGTTGAGCTGATTAAAAAAGGTGATAGGGTGGGATCTTTAGAGGGCTCTCAAGGGACTAGCCATTCTCTTATGGCCTTATCATCCGATCGTGTATGATGATGTTGGTGTTCAATCTTGAGTTGCTTGACCTCACTAAAGTTGATCCCATCAGTTTTGAAGCCTTTAAATGATCACTTCTCTCACTCCTCTTATCCCACCCACTGACATCCCACATGTTAAGAATGCTTACAAGAATGTCCTCACCATCACAATTGCCACTGATTACACATACCCGCATGCCGAGAAGGTTAAGGACTATTTGAAAAATCATTGTAAATTTGACGTGGTTGTGCTTACGCTACTCTTACTGCTTGTTCGGTAAACCTAATGGAAGAAGAAGGAAGAACCTGTGAGTCGATGATGATATGGGTTTTGCTTGATAAGCTTTTGTTGTCCTTCTATAAAATAAAATTTTATTATCTACAGGAGTTAAATCAATTTTGAAATACTATTTTTATGAATTTTTTAATTACATTTTATTTTATCCTATTTTATTAGTTGTTAGAGGATAATGTCTTATTTGATTTGGTAATTTCTTATCTGTTATGGAATAATTTGCATTTAAAACTAAAAAAAATCTAAACCCTAAACCCTAAGCCTTAACAGTAAACCATAAACCCTAAACACCAAACCCTAAACCTAAACTTAAAGTAACTAAATAAATTAAAGAAATAAACCAAACCTAAAACCTAATAAACCTAATACAAACCCAGAATGGGAGCCTTGATAGGAACATCCATCAACCCTGGATCTAGATCTAGCGTGGAGCGAAAGAGTAATTGTTGTGTTGGTGGGGGATCTAAAGGTGCTGGTTGATATAGAGGTGGTGGTCAGAGCAATGGTGGTTATAGAGGTGGGAGGAGCAACGGAGGTTACAACCATGGTGGTCGCGGAGGGAGAGATCAGGGATAGGATGGTGAATCCCTCTACTCGAGAGGCCAGGGTGGTTCTCATGGGAACTAGAGAAACTGAAGAAAGGTCGATTTGGTACGCTGCTTAAGAAACTATGTCTTTATAGTAGAGATGGTTCTAGTTATCTAGGCCTTTTGATTTGCTCTATGCGTGCTCATTTTTCATCTATGTCATTTTTTGTGTCTTAGAAAACTTAGTGTGTTACTTGGTTGATGAAATCGAGAAGAAGAAATGTTGAATTTGAATGTTAAAAAAAACTAAAATCCTTAAACCCTAAACCAAAATTTGAACCCTAAACTCTAAACCCTAAAAATAAAAAAATAAAAAACCCTAACCCTAAACCTTAATCCCTAAAACTAATCCTAAACCCTAAACACTAAACTTACAATGCTAAACCCTAAATCCTAAACCCTAAAACCCTAAACCCTAAACCATAAACCCTAAACCTAAACTCTAAACCTAAACCAAATCCCTAAACCTAAATCCTAAACCTAAAAACCTTAAACCCAAAACCTAAACCAAAAAACCTAAACTCTAAACTCTAAACCCCAATGGGTGGGCTGGTTGATGATGAAAAAGTCTTATGGAACTATGTCTTTAGACTAGAGACATTCTAGTTATCTAAGGTTTTAATTTGCTCTATGTGTGCTCATTTTTATCATATGTCATAAAACATACATGGGTTTACTTACTGATGTAAGAAGAAGAAATGTTGAATATGAATTTATTCTCTGTTAAAAAAAATAAAGCCCTAAACCCTAAACTAAAACCTGAACCCTAAACCTAAAACCTAAACCTAAACCCTAAAAATACATAAAAAATAATAAATAAACCCCTAACCCTAAAACTAACCCTAAACCCTAAACCCTAAACCTTAAAACCCAAAACCCTAAACCCCAAAACCCTAAACCTTGAACCTAAACCATAAACCATAAACCCTAAACCATAAACCCTAAAACCTAAAAACTTAAAAACCTAAACCTAAACTAAATAAAACATAAAAAATAAAACAAATAAAACCTAAAAAAAAAAATAAAATAAAAATAAAATAAAACTAAAACCTAAAATAAAAAATAAATAAAATAAAAAAATAAAAAAACTAATAAAATAAATATAAAACCTAAAAACTAAAATATAAAATAAACCTAAAATAAAGAAAACTAAATAAAATAAAAACTACAAAATAAAATTAAATAAACACAATAAAATAAAATAAAACTAAATAAAACCTAAACCTAAAAAAAATAAACCTAAAATAAAACCTAAAATAAATAAAATAAAACTTCAACCTAAACTAAAAAAAACCTAAATCTATAAACAAAATAAAATAAACCTAAACCTAAGCTAAACTAAACTAAACAAATAAATAAAATAAAACCAAAATAAATATAAAATAAAAGTAAAGAAAAACCAAAACCTAAAATAAAGAAAATATAATAAAATCTAAACTAAACTACAATAAACTAAATTAAAATAAATAAAACCCAAACCTAAACTTAAAATAAAATAAACCTAAATCCTAAACTAAAATAAACTAAACCACAAACTATGATAAACCTAAAACAAACCACTAACTTAAACATAAACCCTACCAAAACCCTGAGCCCACCAACCCAAACTAACTAAACCTATGACCTAAATACCAACCCCTGGGCTTAAACCTACCCTGGGCCAGCCAGGCCAGACTGGCTAAATCATAAACCTAATACCCTGATAATGAAACCTAACCATAAACCTGGGCCCTCCTATAACTAATAACCATACCAGGCCCTAAACTGGGCCTAACCATGACCCACCACCCTAAACTTTTCCCTAAACCCTGGGCCATGACCTCTCTGACCCACCTGGGCCCCACCACCCATCCTGGGCCTCCCACCTCACTAAAAACCTCCCTAAAATAAACTAAAATCCACACCCTAAACCCCCCCAAACTCTCTCCCACCCTAGCTAAATCTTAAACCCTAAATCCCCTAAACCTCAAGTAACTAAATAAATTAAAAAATTAAACCTAAGCCTAAAACCTAACAAACTACCATACACATAAGAATAATGGAAGGAACATCACCCACCATGCTCATCTAAGTTGGCGGTGGATGGGAAGGCGGAGGTTATCCTACTAGTGGTGGGAGATTTGGAGGTGCTGGTGGATATTGAGGTGGTGGTGAGAATAGTGGTGGTTATGGAGGCGGGAGGAACAGAGGTTACAATCATGGTGGTGGTGGAGGAGAGATCAGATATGATGGTGGATCGCTACTAGAGGCTGGTGGTTCTAATGAGTAGAAAGCGAAGAATGGCCATCGATCTGATGGAACTATGTCATTATAATAGAGACGATTCAATTTATCTAGGGTTTTTTTTTGCTTTATGCACACCCATTTTTTAAATATATCATTGCTTATGTCTTAGAAAACTTGGTGTACTTGGTTGATGAAATCAAAAGAAGAAATGTTAACCCTAAACCTAAACCTAAACTTAAAACCAAAAATAAAAATATAAAATAAAAATAAAAAAAAACCTAACCCTAAACCCTAAACCTAAACAACCTAAAACCATAAACCCTAAACCTAAACCCTAAACTTGAAACCCTAAACCCAACCCTAAACCTTAAACCCTAAACCCTACCACTAAACCTACTAAACCAAAAAACCTAAACTAAACCCTAAACCCTAAAACCTAAAATCAAACATAATCTAAATAAAACTTAAAATAAAATACATAAATAAATCTTACCTAAAAAAAATAAAACCTAATCTGACCTAAACCTAAATCAAAACCTAAACCCAACTAAACCTAAAATAAAATAAAATAAAAATATAAATTAAACTAAAATAAATAAATAAAGCCAAAACTAAACTTAAAAAAAAAATTAACCTAAATAAAAAAAAGCCTAAATAAAATAAAAACTAAAATAAAAAAATAAAATTAAAATAAACCTAAAATAAAATTAAATGAAAACAAAATAAAACCTAAACCTAAAAAATAAAACTAAAATAAACCTAAAATAAATAAAAATAAAACCTAAACCTACTGAAAAAGAACATAAACTTAGAATAAATAATATAAAATAAAGCAAAATCTAAACTAAAATAAACTAAACTAAATTAAATAAAACCTAAACCTTAACCTAAAATAAACTATACCTAAACCATAAACTAAATAAAATTAAATAAACTAAAAATAAACCTAAACATAAACTAAAAAAAATAAAACCTAAAATAATAAACCTAAAACTTAAACTTAAAAATAAAAGAAAATATAAACCTAAACCTAAAATAAAAAAATAAACCTAAACCTAAAAAATAAAATAAAAAAACCTAAAATAAAATAAATAAACTTAAAATATTAAACTAAACTTAATAAAAATAAAAATTAACCTCAATAAAAATAATAATAAAATAAAATAAAGTAAAGAAAAAATAAACTAAATAAACCTAAACCTATGAGTTCACTTAATTCAAAAAAAAGTAAAAAACCATAAACCCTAAATCCTAAACCCTAAACCATAAACCCTAAATCTTAAAATCCTAAATCATAAACCCAAAACCCTAAACCCCAAACCCTAAACCCTAAATCTTAAACCCTAAACCCTAAAAACTTAAAAATCTAAACCTAAACTAAATAAAACTAAAAAGTTAAATAAATAAAATGACATAAACTTATAAAAATAAAAAAATAAAAATTTGAACTTAAACATAAAAATAAACAAAAAATAAAAAATTAAAATTAAAATAAAATAAATTAAATAAAATCCTAAATTAAACTAAAAAATCAAATAACCCTAAAAATAAACTTAAAATAAAAATAAAATAAACCTTAAATGAAATAAAATAAAAACTAAATAAAAACCTAAACCTAAAAAATAAACCTAAAAATAAATAAAAAATAAAACTTAACCCCTAAACTAAATAAAACCTAAATCTAAAATAAACGTAATAAAATAAACCTAAACCTAAGCTAAAATAAACTAAACTAAAATAAATAAAACCTAAAACTAAACTTAAAATAAACTAAACCTAAACACTAAACTAAAAAATAAAACCTAAAAATAAACCTAAAATAAAAACCTAAAACCTAAACCTAAACAAATAAAATAAAGACCTAAACCAAAACCTAAAAATAAAAATAAAATTGAAACCTAGAAAATAAAATAAAAGTAAAAGTAAACTAAAAAATAAACATAAACTAAAACCTAAAGATAAAAAATAAACAAAAATAAAAAACTTAAAGAAAAAAAACTTAAAATGTATAAACTAAACTAAATAAAATTAAAGAATAAACCTAAATAAAATCAAAATAAAATAAAACCAAAATAAATAAGAAAATAAACTAAATAAATAAAGCTAAACTGTGGTTTAATTAAAAACCCTAAACCCTAAATCCTAAACCCTAAACCCTAAACCCTAAAAAACAATAAATCCTAAACCCTAAACCCTAACTCCAACCTTAAACACGAAACCCTAAACCCAAAGCCCTAAACTAACCATAAATCCTAAACCATAATCCTTAAAAATTATAAAACTTAAACCTTAAACTTATAACCCTAAACCCTAAAATAATAAATTCTAAACCCTAACCCAAAACCCTAAACCCCAATAGCATAAACTTTAAAACCTAAATTAAACTAAAATAAAATAAACCTAAAATAAAAACCTAAAAATAAACTAAATAAATAAAGTAGAAATGTTGAATCTGCGTTTTTTTTTCTATAAAAAAAAAACCCTAAACACTAAACTAAACTTAAAACTTAAACTTAACCTCCTTCCCTACCCCTAAACCAAAATCCTACCCTACCATACCCTACCCTAAAGCCCTGGGCCCTACCCACCTATTCACCACACTAAATCAGAAAACTAAAACCCCAGATCCACCTCAACCCTCCACTCACTCCCTACCTAAATCTTAAACTCCCTGACTCCAAACTAAATAAAGCCTAATAAAATATATAAAAATTTCCAAAATAAAGTAAAACATAAACTAAAATCTAAACCTAAACTAAACTTAAACTTAAAGAAAATAAAATAAAATAAAACTAAACTAAAATAAAATAAATAAAACCCAAACTAAACTAAAACCTAATTAGAATAAAACCTAAACCTGAAATAAACTAAAATAAAATAAAAAACTAAACTAAATAAATTAAAACTAAAATAAATAAAACTAAACTAAACCAAAATAAATATATAAACTAAATCTAACTAAACCTAAACTAAATAAAATATAATAAACTAAAAATAAACTTAAACCTAAACTAAAAAATAAAACTTAAAAATAAATCAAAAATAAGAACTTAAAACCTAAACCTAAGAAAAGAAAATAAAAACCTAAACCTAAACCTAAAAATAAAAAATAAAACCTAAACGAAAAAAATAAAATATAAACCTAAACCTAAACTTAAAAATAAAAAAGAAAACTTAAACCTAAAAGAGAAAATAAAAAAAAACTCAACTAAAAAATAAACTTAAACCTAAACCTAAATATAAAAAATAAAATAAAATAAAAAAACCCAAACTAAAATAAATAAACCTAATATAAATAAACTAAATTAAATAAAAATAAAAAGTAAACTAAAATAAAATAAATAAAAAATAAGCTAAATAAACAAAAGAAGAAATGTTGAATGTGGATTTGTTCACTAATTATAAATAAAAATAAACCCTAAACCTGCTAAAACATGAATGATAAATTGAAAACCTAAACCAAACCCTACCCTGAACCCTAAACCCTAAACTCTAAACCCTAAACCACAAATCCTAAACCTAAAACCCTGACCTAAACCCTAAAAAAACCTACCTCCTAAACCTAGGCCAAACCCAGACCCTCTCCTAAATCATAATCCTAAAATAAAAGCTAAACCCTAAACCCTGTCCAAACCCAAACCCTAAACCTACTAAGCTAAAAACTAAAAATCTAAACTAAATAAACCAAAAAAAAATAAATAAAATTAAAATAAAGAAAATAATAAACTAAAATAAATTAAAAATAAACTAACCTAAACATGACCTAAAACCAAACATAATCAAAAAATATAATAAAAAAATAAAAACTAAAATAAGATAAAAACCTTAACTAAACTAAAAAAATAAAAAACTTAAATAAAGTAAAAGACAAAACTTAAAATAATAATAAAATAAAAATAAAATAAAATAAAATAAAAACTAAATAAAAACCTAAACTTAAATAAACCTAAAATAATACCTTAACCCTAAACTAAAAAAAAACCAAACCTAAAATAAAAAAAATAAAATAAACCTAAACTAAAATAAACTAAACTAAAGTAAATAAAACCTAAACTTAAACCTAAAATAAACTAAACCTAAACCAAACCTAAACTAAATGAAATTAAATTAAAATTAAACCTAAACCTAAACTAAAAATAAAACATAAAAATAAAGATAAAAAAAAACCAAGAAACCTAAAAAAAATAAAATAAAACCTAAACTAAACTAAAACTAAAAGACAAAACTGAAACATTAAAAAATAGAATAAAAATAAAACTAAACTAAAGAATAAACCAAAACCTAAACCTAAAAACTAAACTAAAATAAAAAACCTAAACTAAAATAGATAAACTTAAAATAAATAAACTACATTAAATAAAAATAAAAATAAACCAAAATTAAAATAAAAAAAAAAAACTAAAATAAATAAAAAATAAACTAAATAAACCTAAACATACGAGTTTAATTAATTTAAAAAATAAAAAATCAAAAAAAAAAAAAAAACTCTAATCCATAAACCTGTAACCCTAAACCCTAAATCATAAACCCTTAAACCCTAAACCCTAAACCCTTAACCATTAAACCCTAAATCCTAAACCCTAAACACTAAACCCTAAACAAAAAAACCTACAACCCAAAATCATAAACCCTAAACACCAAACCCTGAGCCCTAAACCCTAAACCCTAAACACCAAACCCTACTCCCCAAACACCAAAACCTAAAAACCTAAACCTAAACTAAATAAAACCTAATAATTTTAAAAAATAAAAAAACCTAAAGATAAATAAATTTAGAAAATATAATTAATAAAAACCTAAGCAAAGACCTAAACCTAAACCTAAACTTAAACTTAAACTCAAAAAAAAACTAAACTAAACTAAATTAAGATAAATAAAAACCTAAACTAGACAAAAAAAAACCTAAAAATAAAAAACCTAAATTAAAAAAAAATAAACATAAAATAAAAATAAAATAAACCTAAAACAAAATATAATAAAAACTAAATAAACACCTAAACCTAAAACTAAATAAAAAATAAAACCAAAACCTTAAACTAAAAAAAACATAAACCTAAAATAAACAAAATAAAACCTAAACCTAAACTAAAATAAATAAAACCTAAACCTAAAAATAAAATAAACTAAAACTAAACTAAATAAAAAAATAACAACCTAAAATAAACCTAAACCTAAACACATATAAAAAAAAATAAAACCTAAAACATAAACCTAAAAAAAAATAAAAAACCTAAATCTAAACCTACATAAAACAAAAATAAAACCTAATCCAAAATGAAATAAAATAAAACTAAACTAAAAAAATAAACATAAACATAAACCTAAACCTAAAAATGAACTAAAATAAAACAATAAATAAATGAAAGTAAACCTAAATAAAATAAAATATAATAAACTAAAATAAATAAATAAAATGAACTAAATACCTAAACCTATCGGGTTTACTTAATTTAAAAAACCCTAAATCCTAAAACACTAAACTAGAAACCCTAACCTAAACCTAACCCCCTGACCAACAAACCCAAAAACCTAAACCCTTAACCCTAAACCCTGGCTAAGCCTAAACCTATGCTAACCCCAACCTGACCTGAAACTAAAACCCTAAAACCTAAACCTAAACCCTAAAACCCAAAACCCTAAACTAACCAAACCCTAAATGCTAAACCCAAACCTAAACTAAACTAAATAACCTACAATAAATAAATAACAAACCTAAACCTAAATAAAATAAATAAAATAAAATAAAATAAAACCAAATTAAAACCTAAACCTAAACCTTAAAATAAAATATAATAACTAATATAAAATAATTAATAACCTAAACTAAACTAAATAAAATAAAATAAACTAAGAATAAAAACTTAAAGAAAATAAAAAATAAATCTAAATAAAATAAAATAAAATAAAATAAAACTAAATAAAACCTAAAAAAAAAACTAAAATAAATAATAAATAGACCTAACCTTAAAAACAAAACCTAAACCCAAAATAAAAATAAAATAAATAAAATAAAATAAACCTAAACCTAAGCTAAAATAAATAAAACCTAAGCCTAAACCTAAAATAAACTAAACCTAAACCTAAACCTAACCTAAATAAAAAAAATAAACTAAAAATAAACCTCATCCTAAACTAAAACATAAAATGAAAAAATAAATCTAGAATAAAATCCTAAAATCTAAACTTAAAAAAATAAAATAAAAATCTAAACACAAACATAAAAATAAAAAATAAAACCTAAACAATAAAAATAAAATAGAAATAAATCTCAATTAAAACATAAACCTAAAACTAAAAAAATAAACTAAAATAAAAAACTTAAACTAAAATAAATAAACCTAAAATAAATAAATTAAACAAACTAAAAATAAAAAATAAACATAAATAAAAAATATAAATAAAATAAACTAAAATAAATAAAAAATACACTATATAAACTAAATAACCCAAAACCTCCCAATTTATTGAATTTAAAAAAAAGAACATAAACCCTAAGCTAAACCCTAAACCCTAAAAAATAAAAAAAAACTTAAACTCAGTTTACCTAATTTAAAATAAACCTGAAACCTAAACCCTAAACCCTAAGAAAATAAAAAAAATAAAAAAATAATAAATACAAACTCAATAAAAAAACCCTAATCCTAAATTTAACCCTAAACTTAAACCCTAAACATACAACCCAAAAACCCTAAACCCCAAATCGAAAACCCTATGTTGGCTTAATGAGCCTTATGTCCAATCCGATCAATTTGGATGATAACAAATGAATGTTTGGATGTTCTAATGAATGCTTTTATGTATTTCAGATATATCAATTGCTAATTAGATATCCAATAAATCTCATAATATGTTTGAGAAAATTGCAAGAGTAGAAGAATGAAAGATAGATCAAATTGGATAATGTGAAGCTCAAAATATAATATTTTATGTTATATGCATTTATTCATTAGAATGAATCAATTTGCTCACAACTAAACATATAATTTTAATGAGGTTAATTTATATAAATCTCTATCTAATTAACATTCAATTATATGTTTCATACATAGCATTTGAATTGTCAAAATAATAAATGATAATGACTATTAAGTGTAATTATTTTATTTACTTAATAAAATTAAATATTTTAATTTAATTTGATGCTTATATGATAACATATGTATGATTATAAATCAATTATATCATAATATTTAAATGCCACATGTCAAAATTTACAAAATATATGAAATTTTGTATTTTAAAGTAATTTTATAATCAAGGAATATATCGATTTCATCTCCAATGAATTCCTTTGATTTTTTTCCTTTAATTTGATAGGTCACATGACCCACGTTTGATTAAAATTGAATTTATTATGACTTTTCAAACATTAGTTGATTTTAATAATGAATGCATGCTACATGCTTTGAATATATTAAGAGCCATATTTGATTATTTTTTACTTGCCCATCTGAATAGTCAAATTTTGGCTACTTTAATTTAATATTTATTTAATATAAATTATATTTTTATTGAATATTAAATTATCACATGATAGCATGAGGTTAGAATAATATATATTTTTAAAATAATTCAAAATGACCTTCTTGCCTATAAATAGCCCACATTTTCTTCATGAAAGCATTCCTCATTCAAAATTCAAAATCCCTCAACAAATCTAAGAGAAAATTTCTTAGATTTTCCTTCCAAGTGTTCTCCAAATATTGTAAGATCAAATCCTTGGTTTGAAAGCTTCAACATCTTCAACTAAAAGCTTTCTCAAATTACTTGAGTTTGTTTTCTTGATCTTAATCCTTTTTAGTTGTTCATGCTATTTTCACCATCTATTTATTCTTTTTAATTTATACTTTTTGGTGGATTAGTCTTTGGACATTGTTTTTCACATTAAAGTTTCTCAATCATCTTTTTGTGAAAAATTCTTGTGATAGTTTGTAGGATCTATTTTGACTTATTGAAATGTTTAACTTCCTACAAATTTCTTTTGGTTTCTTGAAATATTTGTTCATTAATCTCATTTTAAAAGATCATTTATTCTTAGATCTATTTTAGAAGTATATTTTAAGCATTTTAAATTAAATTATTATGCTGAAATTATTTTCATATTTGCTAGATCTCTTTTTTTAATAAAAAGCTTACTAGCCTACTTAGATCTATCATATACTCATTTATTTAAGTATTTTCTTATCCTTAGCATTAATTGAAAGAATATTTTTGGTTAAAATAAAACAATTTATTCCTTTATTTTTTATGCAAAAGAATATTGTGAATTTATTTTGAAATAATTTTATATTAGTCTACAAATTGTAATAACATAAACCTCTTAGTAAGATCACTTTAAGATATTTATTTTATTATTTATTATCAATATTAAGTGAGCATTTTATCTTGCCAAAATTTTAAGTTGTAAGTGATCATTTATAAGTTGTGAGATCATTTTTTGAATTGGATAGCTTGGTATATTTGTGAGAGATTTATTTTATCAAAATTTATTATCTTGTATTTTTCTTTTTATGCTGTAAAATTTATATTGGGGTTGTACTCGCCCCTTTGTAGGAGAGTACATATTATTGTAGGGGTTGTACTTGCCCCGATATAGGAGAGTACTATTTGTAAGTTATTTTTACATTTAGTGGATTCCTAGCAAGGGGTGACTAGGCGTGGACGTAGGCCGATTTTGGGGTTTGGTCGAACCATGTAAAAATTGTGTGCCTATTAACTCTCTTTACTTTACTGTACTTTTATTTTTGCTGCATTAGGATTTATATCTTTTCATTATAAAATCAAAACTTAATTTTCTACTAAAACTTAAATTTTATGATTTAAGTTTTAAAATTTTAAATGCTATTCACCTCCCCTCTTGGGTGCTATGGTGACTCACCCTAAACCATAAACCTTAAATCCTAAACCCTAAACCCTAAAACTAAAAACCTTAAACCCTTAAGACTAAACACTAAACCTTAAATCCTAAAGCCTAACCCTAAACCCTAAACCCTAAAACCTACAACCGTAAACCCCAAACCCTAAACCCTAAATCCTACACTCCCTAAACCTAAACCCTAAACCCTAAACCCTAAAAACCTAAAAATGAAATAAATTAAAAAAAACTTATGGGACTGTGATAGAGGTTTTTACTGTGGTGGTGGCAGAGGGAGAGATCGGGGATATGATGGTGGATCCCACTACTCGAGAGGCGGGGTGGTTCTGATGGGAACTGGAGAAACTTTATGTGTTATGTGGTTGATGAAAACTAGAAGAAGACATGTTGAATTTGAATTTGCTCTTTGTTAGAAAATAAAATAAAAATACTAAACTAAACTAAAACTGGAACCTTAAACCTAAAACCTAAACCCTAAACCCTAAAAATAAAAAAAATAAAAAATAATAAAAAATCACTAACCCTAAACCCTAAAACTAACCTTAAACCCTAAACCCTAAAACTAACCCTAAACCCTAAACCTTTTACCCTAAGCCCTAAACATTTAATCCTAAAACCCTAAACCCCAAAACCCTAAACCCTAAACCCTAAACAGTAAATTATAAACCCTAAACGCTAAACCTTAACCCTAAACCCTAAAACCCTAAACCTTAAAACCCTAAACACTAATCCCCAAACCCTAAACCCTAAAACCCTAAAAACCTAAACCTAAACTAAATAAAGCCTATTAAGAAAATAAATAAATAAACCTAAAAATAAATAAAATAAAATAAACAAAATAAAATAGAAACCTAAATTTAAACATAAAAATAAAAAAAATAAAAATAAAAATAAACTAAAATAAAATAAATAAAAACATAAACTAAACTAAAAAATAAAATAAACTTTAGAATAAAAAACTAAAATAAAATATAAACTAAACGTAAAATAAAAATAAAATAAACCTAAAATAAGATAAAATAAAAACCTAAACCTAAAAAATAAATCTCAAAATAAATAAAATAAATAATACCCTAAACTAAAAAAAAAACAAAACCTAAAATAAAAATATAATAAACAAAATAAAATAAACCAAAACCTAAACTAAAATAAATAAAACCTAAACCTAAACCTAAGATAAACTAAACCTAAACCTACACCTAAACTAAATAAAATAAAATAAACTAAAAATAAACCTAAACATAAACTAAAAAATAAAATCTAAAAATAAACTAAAATAAAAATCTAAAACCTAGATAGAAAAAATAAAATAAAATATAAACCTAAACCTAAACCTTAAAGTTAAAAATATAACCTAAACCTAAAAGATAAAATAAAAATAAAACTCAACTAAAAAAACCTAAACCTAAACCTAAAATATAAAGTAAAATAAAACTCTAAACTAAAAATAAATAAATCAAAAATAAATAAACTAAACTAAATAAACAAAATAAACCTAAAAAAATAAACTAAAATAAATAAAAAATAAATTAAATAAACTAAATACACATAAACCTACCAGTTTACTTAATTTAAAATGTAAAAAAAAACCTAAACCATAAATCTTAAACCCCAAACCCTAAATCCTAAACATACAACGTTAAACCTATAACCCAAAACCCTAAACCCTAAACCCTAAAAAACCCTAATCTCAAAACCCTAAACCGTAAACCCTAAACTCTAAACCCTAAACCCAAACCCTAAACCCTAAAAAGCATAAACCACAAAAAACCCTAAACCTTAAACGATTGAGCTAATTTTTATGAAAGTTGATCTTAAAGTCAGAGGTTGAAATACAAAGTTGGTGCTCTTGCCCATGTTGGTCTTGTTTTTATTGATGTTATGGTTCCCCCAGGTAGCATTGGTTTGGATCCTTCACAGACCTCTTTCTTTCAGGTTCTGTTTAAATTATCACCCCAATTGAGCTGATTAAAAAAGGTGATAAGGTGGGATCTTCAGAGGTTGCTCTCCTTGCTAAGCTGGGGACTAAGCCATTCTCTTATGGCCTTATCGTCCAGTTTGTGTATGATGATGGTTGGTGTTGATCACGAGGTGCTTGACCTAACTAAAGATGATCTCATCGAGAAGTTTTAGGCAACCCTTTTAATGATAACTTCTCTTTCACTAGCCCTCTCTTATCCCACCCTTGTTGTAGCATCCCACATGTTCATCAACGCTTACAAGAATGTCCTCACAATCACGATTGCCACTGATTACACATACCCGCAGGCCGAGACGGTTAAGGAGCATTTGAAAGATCCTAGTAAATTTGATGTGGCTACTGCGCCTGATGCTTCTGCTACTCTTACTACTGCTATTGGTCTGCTATAATGGAAGAGAAGAAGGAAGAGCCTGCTCAGCAATATGATGATGATATGGGTTTCTGCTTGTTCGACTAAGCTTTGTTGTCCTTCTATAAAATAAAATTTTATTATCTCTAGGAGTTAAATGAATTTTTGAAATACTATTTTTATGAATTTTTTAATTACATTTTATTTTATTCCATTTTATTAGTTATTAGAGGATAATGTCTTATTTGATTGGTTAATTTCTTATCTATTATGGAATCATTTGAGTTTAAAATTAAATAAAACCTAAACCCTAGGCCTTAACAGTAAACCATAAACCCTAAACACCAAACCCTTAACCTAAACCTGAAGTAACTAAATAAATTAAAAAATAAACTTGAACCTTAAAACATAATAAACCTAAGCCTAAATCATAAGAATGGGCAGAACCTTGATAGCAGGAACATCACCGTCAACCAGGCTCAGTCTTGATCTAGCGGTGGAGGTGAAGGCGGAGGCGGCGATAATCATAGTGTCGGTGGGGGATCTAGAGGTGCTGGTGGATATGGAGGTAGTGGGTAGAGCAGTGGTGGTTATGGAGGTGGGAGGAGCAACAGAGGTTATAGCCATGGTGGTGGCGGAGGGAGAGATCGGGGATATGATGGTGGATCTCGCTACTCTAAAGGTCGGGGTGGTTCTGATGGGAATTAGAGAAACTAAAGAATAGCTGATCTGATCTACTGCTTATGGACCAGTCATTATAATAGAGACGATTCTAATTATGTAGGGTTTTTATTTTTCTCTATGCATGCCCATGTTTTATATATGTCGTCGCTTGTTTCTTAGAAAACCTGGTGTGTGGTTGATGAAATCAAAAAGAAGAAATGTTGAATCTAAATTACTTCTCTGTTAAAAAAAAACTAAAAATGCTAAGCCCTAAACTAAAACCTGAACCCTAAACCAAAAACCTAAACCCTAAACCCTAAGCCTACAAAAAAAAATCGTAACCCTAACCTACAACACTAAACCCTGAACCCTAAACCATAAAACCCTAAACCCTAAACTCTAAATCCTAAACTATAAACCTTAAAACCCTAATGCCTACCCCAAAACCCTAAACCCTAAACCAAACCCCAAACCCTAAATAAACCTAAACCCTAAACCCTAAACCTAGACCTAATACCTAAAATAATCTAAATAAAACTTAAAATAAAATACATAAATAAATCTTAATCTAAATAGAAAATAACTTAAAAACCTAAACCTAATAAAATAAAATAAAATATAAGCTTAAATAAAATAAAACTAAATGAAAATAAAATTAAAAATAAAATAAATTAAATGAAACAAAATAGACCTAAATAAATAAAATAAAAATAAAACCTAAACTAAAATAACATAAACCTAGATAATTAAAATAAAATAAAACCTAAACTAAAATAAACTAAACTAAAATAAATAAAACCTAAACCTTAACCTAAAATAAATTGAACCTAAACCCTAAACTAAATAAAATAAAATAAACTAAAAATAAACCTAAACGTAAACTAAAAAATAAAACCTAAAAATCAACCTAAAACCTAAACCTAAAAAAATAAAATTAAAATATAAACCTAAACCTAAAAATAAAAAATAAAACATAAACCTTAAAAATAAGATAAAAATAAAACTATACTAAAAAATAAACCTAATGCTAAACCTAAACCTAAAAAATAAACTAAAATAAAAAAACCTAAACTAAAATAAATAAACTTAAAATAAGTAAACTAAACTAGATAAAAATAAAAATTAACCTAAATAAAAATAATAATAAAATAAAATTAAATAAATAAAATAAACTAAATAAACCTAAACCTATGAGTTTACTTAATTTTAAACAAAAAGTAAAAAATACAAAATATAAAAAAATAAAAAAATTTGTTACCCTAAACCCTAAACCGTGAAACTAACCCTAAACACTAAACCTATAACCCTAAAACCTAAACCCTAAACTTTAAAACCCTGAACCCTAAACCGCAAACCCTAAACCATAAACCCTACACCTTAAAACCCTAAATCGTAAACCCTAAACCCTAAACTCCAAACCATAAACCCTGAATCTTAAACCCTAAACCCTAAAAACCTAAAAATCTAAACCTAAACTAAATAAAACTAAAAAGTAAAATAAATAAAATAACATAAACCTAAATAACATAAAAAAATAAAAACCTGAACCTAAACATAAAAATAAAAAAAATAAAAAATAAAGCTAACTAAAATAAAATAAATGAAAACCTAAACTAAACTAAAAAAATAAAATAAACCTAAAAATATAAAGCCTAAATAAAATTAAAACTAAACATAAAATAAAAATAAAATTAACCTAAAATAAAATAAAATAAAAACTAACTAAAAACCTAAACCTAAAAAATAAACTTAAAAATAAATAAAAAATAAAACTTAAACCCTAAACTAAAAAATCCTAAATCTAAAATAAACTTAATAAAATAAACCTAAACCTAAGCTAAAATAAACTAAACTAAAATAAGTAAAACCTAAACCAAAACCTAAAATAAACTAAACCTAAACCCTGAACTAAATAAAATAAAATAAATTGAAAATAAACCTAAACCTAAACTAAAAAATAAAACCTAGAAATTAACCTAAAATAAAAACCTAAAACTTAAACCTAAAAAAAATAAAATAAACACCTAAACTTAAACCTAAAAATAAAAAATAAAACTGAAACCTAGAAAATAAAATAAAATTAAAACTAAACTAAAAAATAAACATAAACCTAAACCTAAACATAAAAAATAAACTCAAATAAAAAATAAAATAAAATAAAACATAAAATATAAACTAAACTAAATAAAACTAAAGAATAACCCTAAATAAAAATAAAAAATAAAATAAGCCAAAATAAATAAGAAAATAAACTAAATAAATTAAAAAAGCTAAATCTATCGATTTACTTAATTAAAAAAATGCTTTAAACCCTAAACCCTAAACCCTAAATCCTAAACCCTAAACACTAAACCGTAAAAAATAATAAACCCTAATCCTAAACCTACCCTGGTGCTAAAAGGGACCACCTACCACCATGGCTAACCATACCACGGGCCAGGCCCAAAATCCTGACCTAAAGGCCTAAAACCTAACTCCACAACCTAAAGCTGACCTAAACCCTAAACACTAAACCCTGCACTCAAACCCCTAAACCCTAAAGCTGAACACTTAAACCTACCCTAAACCAAACCTAAACCTAAAACCTAAACCACAACCCAATCCTAAAAACCTAAACCCTAAACCCCAACAGCATAATCACTAAAACCTTAAAAACTAAACCCTAAACCCTACACTCTAATCCCTAAGCCCTAAACCTAAACCTAAAGTAACTAAATAAATTTAAAAATAAAACTAAAACCTAAAACCTAATAAACCTAAATCCTAAGAATGGTAGAACCTTGACAGAACATCACTATCAACCAGGCTTAGTCTAGATTTGGCTGTGGTGGCCATGGCGGAGGCGACGATTATCATAGTGGTGGTGGGGGATCTAGAACTGTTGGTGAATATGGAGATGGTGGTAGGAGCAGTGGTGGTTATGGAGACAGGAGGAGCATCGGAGGATACAGCTACGGTGGTGGTGAAGGGAGAGAACGGGGATATGATGGTGGATCCTGCTACTCGAGAGGCCGGGGTGGTTCTGACAAGAACTAGGGAAATTGAAGAACGATCGATCCAATCTACTACTTATTGAAATGTGTCTTTACAATAGAGATGATTCTAGTTATCTAGGGTTTTTTATTTGCTCTAGGCGTGCTCATATCTATGTCATAAACATTGTGTCTTAGAAAACTTGGTGTGCTTGATGAAATCATAAAGGAAATGTTGAATCTAAATTCATTCTCTAAAAAAACCAAAACCCTAAATAAACTAAAACCTAAACTTTAGACATAAAACCTAAACCCTAAAAAACACTAAAACATAAAACTAACCCTAAACCCTGCCTAAACCCAACCTAAAACCCTAAACCCTAAAGTCAAAACCCAAATATGGTAAGTGAAACCCTAAACCCTAAATGAGCCCTCCAAAACCTAAACCCAAACCCTAAAACCAAACTATATAACTAAACCCTAAAAACCTAAAAACCTAAACCTAAACTAAATAAATAGAAAAACCTAAACCTTAATAATAAACCTAAAATAAACCTAAAAAATAAATAAAATTAAAACCTAAACCCTAAACTAAGAAAACCTAAACTAAAATAAAATAATAAAAAAACCTAAACTAATCTAATCTAAACTAAAATAAATAAAACCTAAACTTAAACCTGAAATAAACTTAACCTAAACCTAAACCTAGACTTGAAATAAAATAAAATAAACTAAAAATAAACCTAAACCTAAAGTAGAAAATAAAACTTATAATTAAACCTAAGATAAAAATGTAAACCTTAAACCTAAAAAAATAAAATAATAATCTAAAACCTAAAAAATAAAATAAAATAAAACTAAACTAAAAAAATAAAACAAACTTAAACCTAAAATAAAAAAAATTTAAACTAAAATAAATAAACTAAACTAAATATAAGTAAAAGAAACCTAAATAAAATAAAAATTAAATCAACTAAATAAATAAAAAATAAACTAAATAAACTAATAAGCTGAGACCTATTAGTTTACTTAATTTAAAGAAAATAAATGAAAAATAATAAAAAAATAAAAAGACCCTAACCCTAAAACTAACCATACACCTTAAAGCCTAAACTCGAAATCCTAAACCTTATACCTTGAAACCCTAAACCTTAAACCCTAAACCCTAAATTGTAAAACCCTAAACCCTAAACCTTAAACCTAAACCCTAAAACTTAAAACCTATAACCCTAAACCATAAACTCAAAACCCCAAACCCTAAACCCTAAACACTAAACACTAAAAACCTAAAAACATAAACCAATGCTAAATAAAACCAAAAAATATGATAATTAAAAAATCCTAAACCTAAATAAAAATATAAAATAAAATAAAAATAAAATTATGAACTAAACCTAAACCTAAACATAAAATAAATAAAATAAAAAAATAAAACTAAAGAAAAAAATAAATAAATACCTAAACTAAACTAAAAAATTAAAAAAAAACCTAAAACTAGAAAACCTAAATAAAATAAAAATTAAACATAAAATAAAAATAAATAAAATTAAATGAAAACCAAAACCTAAACCTAAATATAAAACCTAAACCCTAACCTAAAAAGAAAAACATAAACCTAAAAAAAAAAAAATACAATAAACCTAAACCTAAACTAAAATAAATAAAACCTAAACCTAAACCTAAAATAAACTAAACCTAAAACTAAACTAAAATAAAAAATAAACTAAAATAAACCTAAACCTAAACAAAAATTAAAAGTAAAAATTAACCTAAAATAAAAACCTTAGGCCTAAACCTAAAAAAATAAAATAAAAACTTAATCCTAAACCTAAAAATAAAAAATAAAACTTAAACCTCAAAAATAAAACTAAATTAAAAAATAATCATAAACTTAAACCTAAACCTAAACCTAAAAATAAATTAAAATAAAAACCTAAACTAAAATAAATACACCTTAAATTAAAAAACTAAACTAAATAAAAATTAAAAAGAAACCTAAATCAAAATAAAAAGTAAAATAAGTTAAAATAAATAAAAAATTAAATAAACTTAAACCTACTAGTTTACTTAATTTAAATAAATAAAACACTAAATCCTAAACCCTACCCTGATCCTGACCTACCCTACCCAAACCTCCCTGAGCCCTAAACCACAAACTAACCTGGCCTACCCTACAACCTAAACCCTGAGTCCTACCAAACCTTAAAACCCTAAAGTCTGAGGTAAATGAACCCAAACCCTGACCCAAAAACTTCTGACCACTAACACTAGCCACAACTGACCTGGCTCTAAATAAATGACCTGGCCTCTGACCACAAAACCCTAAGCCAGCTAAATGGAACTAAACCCTGGGCCCTAAACCCAGGCCCTGACCCTACCCTAAACACAATGAGCTAACCCTGACCACACCCTGAGCCCTAAACCCTAAAGCCTAAAATCAAAAATAATCCAAAAATTAATAAAAATATAAAATAATAAAAATAAAACAAACCCTAAACCTAAAAACCATAAATCCTACCCTAAACCCTAAACCTAAACACTAAACCTAAACCCTACACTAACCCCAAACCCTAAACCCCAGGCCCTAAACTAAACACTAAACCTTACCCTAAGCCCTAATTGTAAAACCTAAACCTACTAACTTTGAAATAAAATAAATAAATAAACATAAACATAAATAAAATAAAATAAATAAAGAAAAAAACCTAAACTAAACCTAAACCTAAACTTAAAATAAAATATAAAATAAAATAAACTAAAATAAAATAAATAAAATCCAAACAAAATAAAAAATAAAACTAAAATTAAAACCTAAATAAAATAAAGACTAAATGTAAAATAAAATAAAATAAACCTAAAATAATATAAAATAAAA
The DNA here is from genome assembly GCA_021442155.1 of Cymbidium sinense. Taxonomy (NCBI): domain Eukaryota; kingdom Viridiplantae; phylum Streptophyta; class Magnoliopsida; order Asparagales; family Orchidaceae; genus Cymbidium; species Cymbidium sinense. The sequence continues at coordinate 11,694,329 of CM038215.1, forward strand.
CTAAATAAAACCTAAACTTAAAATAAACCTAAAATAAATAAAATTAAACCTAAACCCTAAACTAAAAAAAAATCCTAAAACTTAAAATAAAAATAATCTAAACTAAAATAAACTAAACTGAAATAAATAAAACTTAAATGTAAACCTAAAATAAACTAAACCTAAACTTAAACCTAAACTAAATAAAATAAAATAATCAAAAATAAACCTAAACCTAAACTAAAAAATAAACATAAAATAAAAACCTAAAACCTAAACCTAAACCTAAAATAAAAAAATAAAACCTAAACCTAAAAAATAAAATAAAATTAAACTCAACTAAAAAATAAACCTAAAACCTAAAAATAAAGTAAAATAAAATAAACTAAACTAAAATAAAACATAAATAAATAAACTCTAAATAAAATAAAACCTAAATAAAATAAACTCAAATAAATTAAAATAAACTTAATAAACTAAATAAACTACCACCACTATGCTTAATTTTAAAAAAATCCTAAACCTTAAATCCTAAACTAAACCCTACCCTAAACTGACCTAAACCTACAATTGTAAACCCTAAACCCTAAATCCTAAACCCTAAACCTTAAATCCTAAACCCTAAACCCTAAACGCTAAAACCTTAAATCCTAAATCCTAAGCCCTAAAACCCTAAACCCTAAACTGTAAACCCTAAACCATAAACCCTTAGCCCTAAAACCTACAAGCCTAAACTCTAAATCCTAAACCCCAAACTCTAAACCCTAAACTAACCATAAACCCTGAACTAACCCTACACCTTTAACCCAAAGAATGGGCTGAACCTTGTCGGCAGGAACATTACCATCAATAAAGCTTAGTCTAGATCTGGTGATGGAGGTGAAGGTAGAGGAGGTGATTATCATAGTGGTGGTGGGGGATCTGAGGTCTGGTGCATATTGAGGTGGTGGTTAGAGCAGTGGTGGATATGGAGGTGGGAGGAGCAACAGAGGTTACATCCATGGTGGTGGAGGAGGAGATCGAGGATATGATGGCAGATTCTGCTACTCGAGAGGCAGGGGTAGTTTTGATGGGAATTAGAGGAACAAAAAAATGGTTGATTCGATCTCCTACTTATGGAACTATCTTTACATTAGAGATGGTTCTACCAATCTAAGTTTTTTCATTTACTTTATGGGTGCTCATCTTTTATCTATGTCATTGTTGGTGTCTTATAAACTTGGGGTGGTACTTGGTTGATGAAATTGAAAAGAAGAAATGTTGAATTTGAATTTATTTTTTATTAAAAAAATCCTCAAACTCTAAACCCTAAACCATATACCTAAACCTAAACTAAAACTTAAACACTAAAACTAAAACCTAACCCTAAACCCTAAACCCTAAACCTAAACCTTAAAAAACCCATAAAATCCTAAACCCTAAGCCCTAAAACCCTAAACCCTATAACATACAACCTTAAACCTTAAACACTAAGCCCCAAACCCTAAACCCAAAATTAACCTTAAACCTTAAACCCTAAACAAACCTTAAACTTAAACTTTAAACTAACCCTAAACCCTAACCCTAAACCATAAACCTTAAGCCTTGAATAAAGATATCATTAGCAGTAGATCCAAAGAATGACCTAATCCTAACATAGTTTTGGAAACTAAAGAAATTATCTTCAAGGGACTTTCCCTTGACTATTAGCAATTTGAATACCCTAAATCATATTATAATACCATATATTATAGTATATTGTAGCATCATATATTTTAGTATGTACTAATGTGTTTTTGGATGTTATATGATATTTTAAAACGTTTTAGTATATTATGGTATTGTGCCTATAGTCTGTATTAATATAAATCATAAAAATATTGATTTAATAATCAAATGTTGAAATTTGTTAAATTTAAAATGGGAATTAGGTTGTAGTACCAAAGGTGTGCTACACCATTTGTAGTCTAAAAAGTAAGATTTTATGTTCAAAATGAATATTATATGTGGTAGCATAGTATAACATCATATATCATAATATATTATTTCAATTTAAAACATGTAAGTGATACAATTAAAATATAAAATTTTTTATTGTTTAGACTAATTTTATGGTTTTTTATTTTAAGCAATCCCTTGTGATATAATATGCAATATAGTTTAATATAATATGCTATAGTGTATTATAATATAGGATGCCATAACATAGTGTAGCATCATGCATTATAGCATACTATTATGTATTACTACTTATTATTTAGCATATTGTAGTTTGTTATAGTATGATGTAGTAGAGTATGTACTGGTATAATTCATAAAAATATTGATTTATAAGGTGATGATGGGATTTGGTCAAATTTAAGGTAAGCTTTAGAGAACATCATTGGGGGTGTGCTATGGTGTGTCATTTAATCAAAAGAATGGAATTTTGCATCCAAAATAAATGTTCATTTTTCAACCAAATTTTATAAATTTTTTTGTTTAAAGCAATTCATTTTAAGGTGTACTGTAAGATAACATATTATATGAAAGCATATTAAAATATAATGTACATAACAATATAACTTCACATATATATGAATATGGTGGTGTGTTACTAAATGTTATTGTACATTTTAGTATGTTTAACTTTTGTTATAATACATTGGGTCAAAACTCACAAAAATGTTAATTTGACGGTAGAGATGAAGAATTTGGCCAAATTCACAGCACACACCAAAAAGAAACACCAAAATTATGCTATTTTGTACCATTTCTAATAGAAAATTAACAATTTTACATCAAAAATGAACATTATTCCTATATTTAGAAAATTTTATTATTTGTTCCTTTTAAGATTCTAATGAGGTGTAATATTAGACAATATATTATATTATAGTAAATTATAATATAACATCCTATATTATAATATAATATAGTGTGTTAATTCACACTATATTATGTTTAGCATGATATTGTATAGTTAGTTTGAGCTTGCACCATCACAAATCATAAAATGTTGATTACAATGTTAAGATGATGTAATTTGAAAGAATACATTATTAGGCTTTTGGTTGAAGAAAGATGAGAGAAGAAATAAGATTTGATGAGACTTCCATATCAAGGACAAGGAGGGAGATCCTCTAGGGGATCACACATGCATTGGACATGACATGTGAGGGGTCTATGTCGATGGCATATGATAACAAAATCTGCTATAGATAAGGTTTGAATTTGATTTGATTATTTGATTTTTGGAAAGAGGATCTGTTGGGGATAAGAATCTATAATACACCGGGATTAAGATCAGAATCAACTTTAATTGTTTTGTTATAATTGATGTGGAGGCATATCTACTAGAGATATAGGCTCGATTCCACTAGGGATATGTTATATGAACCTTCCACTAAGGAAGTAGATTCAGGCTATCCGCTAGGGTTGGGATTTGAGTTTGATTTCATAAATTTTTTTGGAGATGTATCCACTGCAAATAAGAGTTTGGTTGGATTGCTTTGATTTTGACTCTACTAGGGGAGTTGGTTTAATTTGGCTCCACTAGAGAGGTTGGTTTTGAATTTAATTTGTTTGCTTGACTTATTTATAAATGATTTGGAGCTCCACTAGGGAGAAGGGTGTGATTTAACTCCACTGGGGAAAATCAGATTGGGTTTAATTTAATCTAAGTTAATGTATGGGCCTTGTCGATGTGCGATGGACCCACTAAGAAGGGGCTATATCAACCTTAACTTACCTCAGGTTTACAAATCTAAAGGGATGGTCTACTGGCTATGGGGTAGAGCTTGCCAACTAAGGGGTTGCCTTTGGTGTGCAATGAATGTGCTAGCAAAAGGCATAGCAGACTAACATCTTCTAATGTGAGGAACAACCGTTGGGGTGACCAGTTGGATGTATAACAAATCGAACCTAACCTAGGGCGACTACTGAGTAAATTTTGCTAGGAACTTATGTCAACTCAAAAGTAGCCAAGATTAATTTTATCTTAATTTAATGTGATTTGATATGGTTTGTTTGGTTTAGTTTTATTTTGAATTGAGGGAATATCCGCTAGGGATGTGAGATCGGTCAAATTTGATAGATTTAATATATGGATTATGTTGGTATGCAATGGACCCACTGAGAAGGGGCTATATCAAACTTATCCTATCTCAGATTTATAAATCTAAAGGGATTGTCTACTAGACGTGGGGTAGAGCTAGCCAACCTAAGGGGTTTCCTTTCGGTATGCAATGGTTGTGCTAGGAAGAAGGCGTAGTAGACTTACATCTTCTAAAGTAGGGAACAACCACTGGGGTGACATGTTGGTAGCAAAACAAATAGAACCCGATTTAGGGGTGACTAGTGAGTGAATGTCATTGGGGACTTATATCAACTCAAGAGAAATTAGGTGATTCTTATAGGGAGTTTGGTGACATTAACCTAAAGATAGGATGTCTGCTTGGGAAAAGGTACCACTAGGGGTGTCCCCTTAATCCATAAGTGAATATATATTTTATTTATATTTTGTGTGGACCCTATTAGTGTGCAAAGGACCACACTGAGAAGGGGCTATGTTGGCCCTGACCTATCTGAGATTTACTGGACCAAGGGAGAATCTACACATCCACAAGATGGATTCTCCAACCACAGGGGTGGTTACTATGAAAGGAGAATTGTCCAATCCGATAGTTACCTAGGTATTGTCTAAATGGGGTCACAATGGACATGATCCAAATATAGTGCCCATAATGGAGGTGATGCTAAGGGCAGTATCCTGAGCTATGAAAAAGAAAGCTTATAGGCGTACGGTGGCCAACTCAAGAAGAAAGCATAGCAGACTTACATCTGTCATCAGTGATGTATCCTAAGGTGCGAGAACCAACCAACCTAAGATGTATCTATCAACATGAGTGGTTTTTCCATCAGCATAGTGAGAACCTACCAACCTAAGGTACTTATCGATGTGAAATGATCAATCTGGAAAGAAAGCATGTAGGCCTACAACTTTATAAGCAAAATTGATCATCAAGATAGTTTGTCGTCAGCGAGATAGGTGCTATCCAATCTAGAGCGACTACTAAGCGGAAGCCTCGAGGAAGGACTGGACCCAAACTTGAAACAGTTAGGAGGGAAGGAGCTGCTAGGGGGCTTATCCTAAACCTCAAATATACTCGACCCAATCAGTGTATGAAGGCTAATCTAAGATGAAAGCATAGCAAACTCACATCCTTTTAAACGAAGCCAACATGAGGTAGCTTACTGGCCACATAGTAAGGCCTACCAAACTAACAAAGCTGGATTGGTGTGGAGGCCAGTAAAAAGAAAGCATGGCAAACTTACATCCTCCAAACTAAGAAGGCTTCTACTATGCCATTTTCCCTTGGGTAGTTGATGGTAGAATATCTCCAATCTATGTTGTATCTCTGGGCAAAGTTGTTGATCTCAATGCTCTTGAATGTAGTACCATTATTAGATATAATTCATTGAGGCTCTCCAAACCTATATACGATATGGTTCCTAAAAACCTAGAGCACATGCTGAGTTGTGACCTCTTTGAGTAGAATTCACCCATTTGGAAAAGTAATATAACTAAGAGGAATCGATGACCCTTGAAAGAAGAAGGATCAATCAGACCCACTATGTCAGTACCCCAACACTGAATATGTAATGTAGGATGTAGAATGTTGGGTGGTTGGAGTAGGTCCACACTGTGTATTTGACATCAGTGGCCTCACCTTCCGTACACATGCAATCTTTGATCAGCAGTATCCTAATCTCTTGATCTTGGCATTCATCTTGAGGATTAGTTGGCTCCACATAATCCCAGTGTATCTTGATTATGATCTTCTTGGCTTTGTGCTTATCTAAATAAAACCACATCTGATTGAAAGACCACCGATACAAGACACCATCCATAAGAGTGTAGGAAAGTGCTATGTGCTCTATCTAATTGGCTTGGAATTCTCTTGAGGTAGTTTTCCTTTAAGTAATCCATGAATGGTTTCCTCCAATCTAAGTCCTCGTCCTTCTTGGTAAAGACAACCTACCCTTCAAGAGAGTGCTTTTTGATGAGTTTAATATCAATAAAGGATAAGACTTGTCTTTTTTTATCTTTATTGATATTGACTCATCATCCGAACATGCCAACTCTTTGGCAAGCTTGGCTAAAGAATATGCTACAATGTTCTCTCCTTGAGTATTCTTATAAATGGTAACCTCTGGGATTTGGGCCAATAACTCCATGGTGTACTTGTGGTACTGACGGAGCTTAGGCTTTATAACCTTATAGAATCCGGTGATTTGGTTGATAAATAGTTGAGAATCCCTAAAGATGTTGATACGGATGCTTAGAGTAATGAATAACTCTAGATAAATCAGCCTCATATTCGCTTCATTATCGGGTTGATGAGAATCTCATCACATCGTGGTCTAGAGTTAAGAGAACTATTCTTACTCTTGCCATTCTTGAAATAGTAGATTATGGTTCTTCTTCTCTTTAAGAAGTACATCTCCCAGTGATGAATGCTAGTATCCCATAAGTTCATGATTTGTTCATCGGGGAGATCATCACTAAGTAGAGAGTCAGTAGAAAGTGGGTGTGCTACTAACAAATTTTTTAGTGCTTATCCTTTCATCGTGCAGAGGGGTATGAAGGTAATGTCAAACTACGAGAGGATCATGGACCATAGTGCCAACCGTCTGGATAGCATCAGCCGTGTCATGAGATACTGTAGTTGATTGATCCTAGAGATTAATTTCACCTTATGAAGAAGCATGTAGTGATGTATCTTTTGGGATGCAAATATTAAAGCTAAGCAATATTTCTCAATGAGTGGATAATTAGCCTCAAGAGATTAGACGACGACTAAGATAGTAGAGTGCATTTTCCTTCCCTTTAGCTTTGGCTTGGGCCAACAAATCACCAAAGAAGTCATCTAATATAGTAGTGTAAAGTATGAGCTTGCGGGATAAGCTAGAATAGCGACATCATCGTAATGCATGATGTCTTGATGCTCACACTTATAATCCCACTTGAACTTGGCATCTTTTGGAAATCGAGAATGGTTGACATCTTCCGATAGGTTGGATATAAAACATCTTAAATAAACCAACCACCCTTATGATCTAAGTTGAGTTAAACTTTGGAGGTGGGTTCTAATATCACTTTTAATTTGGGACAATAAACCCTAAACCCTAATCCTAATCCCAAACCTACAACCCAAAACCCAGCTAAACCCTAAACCTACCCAAAACTAAATAAACCCTAACCCAAAACCTAAACCTAAATCCTAAACCAAACCTTAAAACCCTAAAGTCAAAGTAAATGAACCAAACCTAAACCTAAACCAAAAAAATCTTAAAATAAACCTAACTAACCTAACCAAACTCTAAACTTAAATAAATAAAACCCTCAAACCACAAAACCTAAAGCAAAGCATAAATGAACCACCTCCCTAAACTACTGTCTAAACCCTAACCTCTCTAAACCCTAATACCCTCAAACCCTCCCTGATAATAAACCATAAATCCAAAATTTAAAAATAAATAATAATAAAATAAAACCCCACCCTACTCCATAAATCCTAAACCCTCCCTAAAACCCTAAACACTAAACCTTCCCTGACACTCCCTAACCCCAGACCTAAACTCCAAACTGGGCTACCCTAATCCCTTTGTAACCACCTAAACTAACCTTGAATAAATAAATAAATCATAAACATAAATATAAATAAAGAAAGAAAACCTAAACTAAAACCTAAACCTAAAATAAAATATAAAATAAAATACTAAATAAATAAAAATCAAACAAAATAAAAATAAAACTAACTTAAGATTAAAAAACCTAAATAAAATAAAGACTAAATGTAAAATAAAAATAAAATAAACCTAAAATAATATAAAATAAAAACTAAATAAAAACCTAAACTTAAAAAATAAACCTAAAAATAAATAGAAAATTAAACCTAAACCCTAAACTAAAAAATCCTAATCGTAAACTTAAAATAAAAATAATCTAAACTAAAATAAACTAAACTGAAATAAATAAAACTTAAATGTAAACCTAAAATAAACTAAACCTAAAGATAAACCTAAACTAAATAAAATAAAATAATCAAAAAAATAAACCTAAACCTAAACTAAAAAAAATAAACATAAAATAAAAACCTAAAACCTAAACCTAAACCTAAAATAAAATAAAACCTAAACCTAAAAATAAAATAAATTAAACTCAACTAAAAAATAAACCTAAACTAAAATAAAATAATAAACTAAACTAAAATAAAGACATAAATAAATAAACTAAATAAAATAAAAAAAATAAAATAAACTCAAATAAATTAAAATAAACTTAAAACTAAATAAAGCCCAATATCTTAAAATCTCCCAAACCTAAACCTAAACCCTAAACCCTGACCTGCAACCCTAAACCTATTGTAACCCTAATCCACCCTACCAACCCAAATCCTCCCACCCTGGCTACCATCCTAAATCTAGCCACAACTCCTAAACCCTAAACTCACCCCATCCTAAACCCCCACCTAAACTCTAAATAAACCCCAAACTAACTAACTAACCATAAACTACTAACCTCACCTTAACCCAAGAATGGTACCCTACATTACAATAAAGCTTAGATGTGATGGAGGTGAGAAGGTGAGAGGTGATTATCATAGTGGTGGTGGGGATGGAGGTCCTGTGCATATTGAGGTGGTGGTTATGGATATGGAGGTGGGAGGAGCAACAGAGGTTACATCCATGGTGGTGGAGGAGGGAGATCGAGGATATGATGGATTACACTAGAGGCGGGGTAGTTTTGATGGAATTAGAGGAACAAAAAATGGTTGATTATCTCCTACTTATGGAACTATCTTTACATTAGAGATGGTTCTATCTAAGTTTTTCATTTACTTTATGGGTGCTCATCTTTTCTATGTCATTGTTGGTGTCTTATAAACTTGGGTGGTACTTGGTTGATCAAATTGAAAAGAAATGTTGAATTTGAATTTATTTTTATTAAAAAATCCTCAAACTCTAAACCCTAAACCATATACCTTAAACCTAAACTAAAACTAAACACTAAAACTAAAACCTAAAAACCTAAACCCTAAACCTTAAACCAAACCATAAAATCCCTTCTAAAGCCCTAAACCCTAACATACAACCTTAAACCTTAAACACTAAACCCTAAACCCAAAATTAACCTTAAACCCTAAAAAACCTTAAAAACTTTAAACTAACCTAAACCTAACCCTAAACCATAAACCTTAAGCCTTGAATAAAGATATCATTGCATGATCCAAAGAATGACCTAATCCTAACATAGTTTTGGAAACTAAAGAAATTATCTTCAAGGGAATTTCCTTGACTATTAGCAATTTGAATACCTAAATCATATTATACCATATATTATAGTATATTGTAGCATCATATATTTTTGGTATGTACTAATGTGTTTTGGATGTTTTATGATATTTTAAAACGTTTTAGTATATTATGGTATTGTGCCTTATAGTAGTATTAATATAAATCATAAAAATTGATTTAATAATCAAATGTTGAAATTTGTTAAATTTAAAATGGGAATTAGGTTGTAGTACCAAAGGTGTGCTACACCATTTGTAGTCTAAAAAGTAAGATTTTATGTTCAAAATGAATATTATATGTGGTAGCATAGTATAGCATCATATATCATAATATATTGTTTCAATTTAAAACATGTAAGTGATATGAATAAAATATAAAATTTTTTATTGTTTAGACTAATTTTATGGTTTTTTATCTTAAGCAATCCCTTGTGATATAATATGCAATATAGTATAATATAATATGCTATAGTGTATTATAATATAGGATGCCATAACATAGTGTAGCATCATGCATTATAGCATTCTATTATGTATTACTACTTAATATTTAGCATATTGTAGTTTGTTATAGTATGATGTAGTAGAGTATGTACTAGTATAATTCATAAAAATATTGATTTATAGGCTGAGATGATGGGATTTGGTTAAATTTAAGGTAACCTTTAGAGAACATCATTGGGGGTGTGCTATGGTGTGTCATTTAATCAAAAGAATGGAATTTTGCATCCAAAATAAATGTTCATTTTTCAACAAAATTTTATAAATTTTTTGTTTAAAGTGATTCATTTTAAGGTGTATTGTAAGATAATATATTATATGAAAGCATATTAAAATATAATGTATATAACAATATAACTTCACATATATATGAATATGGTGGTGTGTTACTAAATGTTATTGTACATTTTAGTATGTTTAACTTTTGTTATAATACATTGGGTCAAAACTCACAAAAATGTTAATTTGATAGTAGAGATGAAGAATTTGGCCAAATTCACAGCACACACCAAGAAGAAACACCAAAATTATGCTATTTTGTACCATTTCTAATAGAAAATTAACAATTTTACATCAAAAATGAACATTATTCCTATATTTAGAAAATTTTATTATTTGTTCCTTTTAAGATTCTAATGAGGTGTAATATTAGACAATATATTATATTATAGTAAATTATAATATAACATCTATATTATAATATAATATAGTGTGTTAATTCACTATATTATGTTTAGCATGATATTGTATAGTTAGTTTGAGCTTGCACCATCACAAATCATAAAATGTTGATTACAATGTTAAGATTATGTAATTTGAAAGAATACATTATTAGGCTTTTGGTTGAAGAAAGAAGAGAAGAAATAAGATTTGATGAGACTTCCATATCAAGGACAAGGAGGGAGATCCTCTAGGGGATCACACATGCATTGGACATGACATGTGAAATTCTTCGATGGCATATGATAACAAAATCTGCTATAGATAAGGTTTGAATTTGATTTGATTATTTGATTTTTGGAAAGAGGATCTGTTGGGGATAAGAATCTATAATACACCAGGGATTAAGATAGAATCGACTTTAATTTGTTTTGTTATAATTGATGTGGAGGCATATCTACTAGAGATATAGGCTCGATTCCACTAGGGATATGTTATATGAACCTTCCACTAAGGAAGTAGATTCAGGCTATCCACTGGGGTTGGGATTTGAGTTTGATTTCATAAATTTTTTTGGAGATGTATCCACTACAGATAAGAGTTTGGTTGGATTGCTTTGATTTAGACTCTACTAGGGGAGTTGGTTTAATTTGGCTCCATGAGGTTGGTTTTGAATTTAATTTGTTTGCTTGACTTATTTATAAATGATTTGGAGCTCCACTAGGGAGAAGGGTGTGATTTAACTCCGGGAAAATCATTGGGTTTAATTTAATCTAAGTTAATGTATGGGCCTTATCGATAATGCGATGGACCCCAGAAGGAGCTATATCAACCTTACACCAGTTTACAAATCTAAAGGGATGGTCTGGCTATGGGTAGAGCTTGCCAACTAGGGGTTGCCTTTTGATGTGCAATGAATGCTAGCAAAGGCATAGCTAACATCTTTTAATGTGAGGAACAATTGGGGTGACCATTGGATGTATAACAAATCAACCTAACCTAGAGTGAAATTTTGCTAGGAACTTATGTCAACTCAAAAGTAGCCAAGATTAATTTTATCTTAATTTAATGTGATTTGATATGGTTTGTTTGGTTTAGTTTTATTTTGAATTGAGGGAATATCCTAGGGATGGAGTCAAATTTGATAGATTTAATATATGGATTATGTTGGTATGCAATGGACCCACTGAGAAGGGGCTATATCAAACTTATCCTATCTCAGATTTATAAATCTAAAGGGATTGTCTACTAGTCGTGGGCTAGAGCTAGCCAACCTAAGGGATTTCCTTTTGGTATGCAATGGTTGTGCTAGGAAGAAAGTGTAGTGGACTTACATCTTCTAAAGTAGGGAACAACCACTGGGGTGACATGTTGGTAGCAAAACAAATAGAACCCAATTTAGGGGTGACTACTGAGTGAATGCCACTGGGGACTTATATCAACTCAAGAGAAATTAGGTGATTCCTATAGGGAGTTTGGTGAAATTAACCTAAAGATAGGATGCCTGCTTAGGAAAAGGTACCACTAGGGGTGTCCCCTTAATCCATAAGTGAATATATATTTTATTTATATTTTTGTGTGGACCCTATTAGTGCAAGGACCACTAGAAGGGGCTATGTTGTACCTTATATTCTTGGACCAGGGAGAATCACATCCACAAGATGGATTCTCCAAAGAGGTGGTTCTATGAAAGGAGAATTGTCCAATCCGATAGTTACCAGGTATTGTCTAAATGGGGTCACAATGGACATGATCCAAATATAGTGCCCATAATGGAGGTGATGCTAAGGCCTATGAAAAGCTGACTTTGTGGCTCAAGAAGAAAGCATAGGACTTACATGTCATCGATGATGTATCTAAGGTGCGAGAACCAACCAACCTAAGATGTATCTGTCAACATGAGTGGTTTGTCCATCAGCATAGTGAGAAGCAACCAACCTAAGGTACCCATCGATGTGAAATGATCAATCTGGAAAGAAAGCATGTAGACCTACAACTTTATAAGCAAAATTGATCATCAAGATAGTTTGTCGTCAGCGAGATAGGTGCTATCCAATCTAGACTACTAGCGAAGCCTCGAGGAAGGGCGGACCCAAACTTGAGCAGGAGGGAAGGAGCTAGGGGCTTATCCTAAACCTCAAATATACTCACCCAGTGTATGAAGGCTAATCTAAGATGAAAGCATAGCAAACTCACATCCTTTTAAACGAAGCCAACATGAGGTAGCTTACTGGCCACATAGTAAGGCCTACCAAACTAACAAAGCGCTCGTTAGTGTGCAGTGGCCAAGTAAGGAAAGAAAGCATGGCAAACTTACATCCTCCAAACTAAGAAGGCTTCTACTATGCCATTTTCCCTTGGGTAGTTGATGGTAGAATATCTCCAATCTATGTTGTATCTCTAGGCAAAGTTGTTGATCTCAATGCTCTTGAATGTAGTACCATTATTAGATATAATTTATTGAGGCTCTCCAAACCTATATACGATATGGTTCCTAAAAACCTAGAGCACATGCTGAGTTGTGACCTCTTTGAGTAGAATTGCATTCACCCATTTGGAAAAGTAGTCTAACAGAAGAGGTCGATGACCCTTGAAAGAAGGATCAATCGAACCCACTATGTCATTACCCCAACACTCGAATAGCCATGAAGCTAATGTAGGATGTAGAATGTTGGGTGGTTGGTGTAGGTCCCACTTGTTTGACATCATTGGCCTCATTGCACATGCAATCTTTGATCATCGGCCTAGTATCCTAATTCTCTTGATCTTGGCATTCATCTTTGGCTCCACATAATCCTGAGTGTATCTTGATTATGATCTTACTGGCTTTGTGCTTATCTAAATAACGTCACCACATTTGATTGAAAGACCACCAATACAAGACACCATCCATAAGAGTGTAGGAAAGTGCTATGTGCTCTATCTAATTGGCTTGGGAATTCTCTTGAGGTAGTTTTCCTTTACTTAAGTAATCCATGAATGGTTTCCTCCAATCTAAGTCCTCGTCCTTCTTGGTAACGACAACCTACCCTTCAAGAGAGTGCTTTTTGATGAGTTTAATATCAATAAAGGATAAGACTTGTCTTTTTTTATCTTTATTGATATTGACTCATCATCCGAACATGCCAACTCTTTGGCAAGCTTGGCTAAAGAATATGCTACAATGTTCTCTCCTTGAGTATTCTTATAAATGGTAACCTCTGGGATTTGGGCCAATAACTCCATGGTGTACTTGTGGTACTGACGGAGCTTAGGCTTTATAACCTTATAGAATCCAGTGATTTGGTTGATAAATAGTTGAGAATCCCTAAAGATGTTGATATTCTGGATGCTTAGAGTAATGAATAACTCTAGATCGGCAATCAGAGCCTCATATTCTGCTTCATTATCGGTGCAAGGATTGGACAGATGATATGAGAATCTCATCACATCGTGGTCTAGAGTTAAGAGAACTATTCTTACTCTTGCCATTCTTGAAATAGTAGATTATGGTTCTTCTTCTCTTTAAGAAGTACATCTCCCAGTGATGAATAATCTAGTATCCCATAAGTTCATGATTTGTTCATGGGAGATCATCACTAAAGAGTGAAAGTGGGGTGTCTTTTAACAAAGTGCTTATCCTTTCATCGTGCAGAGGGGTATGAAGGTAATGTCAAACTGAGAGGATCATGGACCATATGCCAACCGATAGGATAACGTCATGAGATCATGGTGATCGATTAATTTTCACCTTGAAGAAGCATGTAGTGATGTATCTTTTGGGATGCAAATATTAAAGCTAAGCAATATTTCTCAATGAGTGGATAATTAGCCTCAGCAGAGATTAGACGACGACTAAGATAGTAGAGTGCATTTTCCTTCCCTTTAGCTTTGGCTTGGGCCAACAAATCACCAAAGAAGTCATCTAATATAGTAGTGTAAAGTATGAACGACTTGCCCGGGATAGGGGCTGCTAGAACCAGCGACATCATCAGCTAATGCATGATGTCTTCGAAGGCATGCTCACACTTATAATCCCACTTGAACTTGGCATCTTTTTGGAAAGTACTGAGAATGGTTGACATCTTCCTGATAGGTTGGATATAAAACATCTTAAATAAGCCAACCACCCTTAGAATGATCTAAGTTGAGTTAAACTTTTGGAGAGTGGCAGTTCTAATATCACTTTATTAATTATTGGGACAAAACCAAAATTTCTGAAGCTACTCTAAATGCACACTTAAGGGGTTCATTAGGTTAAATTGTCTTAACTATTTGAAAACTACTCTCAAGTCAAAAGACATGGTCTTCCTTTTCTCTGACCACAAGATCATCAACATAGCTCAACTTGATGATGAATGTGTTATCAAAGATTCGAGTCATAACTTTTGGTATGTAGCATCAACATTTTTAAAGGCATGATCTTATAAATAGATTTGAATAGGGTTCTAAAAGAACTATTTATTTCATCTTTATTTGGTTATATCCAGATGATCCATCCATGAAAGAGAAGACTACATGAGATTAGGCCATTCTTTTTTGTAACTAGGACGATGCTGACAAACCAGGGAGAATATTTTTCTTCCCGGATGAAGCCATCATCGATCAGTTTCTTGACTTCATAAATGACCTTTTGTTCTATGTTTAATTGCATGCATCTAAGAGCTTGCTAGATACGATTAGCAGTAGGCTCTAATACTAGTTTATGGATCGCTACGTCAAGAGCGAAACTAGGAATCTCTTCATAACTCCATGTAAAGTAGTCCTTAAACTTAGTTAATTGCCTAACTAAGTCATTGGCTTTAATTTCATCAAACAAAGAACTGATGTATGTCGAGCATGGATCTTCTTTAGTTCCTAAGTTGATTTCTTTGCACTCATTGATGGTTGACTTGATCTCTTCTTTGAACTCTAGCAATGCATCTTTGACTTCAAAGTCATCTAGATCATCAGAGGTTTTTAATCATAGCTCCTCATATGAGTTAATGTGATTTGAAAAAAACCTATCTGATTCCAAATGATTGGTGATGACTAAGCACTAAGCACCATCATCGATTGAACCCACTATATCGAATCCTAGTCCTTGTCTTGATTGAGGGCTTCTTCATTTATTCTTCCAAATTCTTTCAAAGTAGTCTGACCTGTGCTTTGACCAAGTATGTGGGATTAACCATTTCTTTGCTAAATTATGAACACAAGGCACGTACTAATCAAAAGGTAATTATATTAAATCTTTATATGAATCATCCTCATGTTCTACATCAACTTCTTGACTTGAGGATGATACTCCTGAAAAAAAATATCTGAGTTTTCACACTTGTGGATGACTTAGAGGCTTCTTTACCTACTAAACCCTCAGCTTTTTTAGAGGAAAGTGGGGTTAGAGCTAAGGTTCCCAACTGATTCCTAACTATTTCACATATAGGCTTTGATACACTTATGCTTTTCTTTGGAGCTGGTATTCATCACTATCTGGCTCAAGTGTCACCTCTAAGCGAATCTACTATTTAGAAGAGCTGGCTAGTGTGCTAACCATATAAGACTCATCCTATGAACTAGATTGTAAGTCTATATAGATAGTAGGTGTATTCTTGGTAGCTAGGATATATCTTCTATTGGGTGGCCAATAAAGTGGTTTTCCACCTCTGGGACTACCTCTGAACTAGCCTCTCCCTCTACCTAGTGGAGGTTAGGTCGTTCGATCCATATGTTCGAATAGAGTAATGAGCAGTGGGTGGAATCAATGTAGCTCCACTTCCTCCTCCAAGTCTATTTCCTCTTCCTTTGATTTTCTTTTCATTTTTCTCTTTTTTATTTTCTTTTTTATTTTTCTCTTTCTTTTCTTTTCTTTTTCATTTTCTTTTTTTTAAACTTTTGGGTTTGTGATAATAGACTTGATGATTTTGAGGGAGGTAGTAAGCATCCTCATATATCTTGACCTAAATATGGCTTGAGATCTCCTTTGACACTAGACAATCCCACCTCACGAACTTCATACACTGTAGAAAAGATGGAACTATGGTGTTCTCATGTATCCATGGTCTCCCAAGCAAAAAGTTGAAATATGTATTTGAGTCTATAATATGAAACTTGGTCTTCTAATCATTTATCTCTAGGAAACACTATGGAGCCAAAGGCCTGTTGACCTCACTTTTAGAATCAATTCAATCTTCCCATCTTAGACTTAGGAGTCTTGTAGACACTAAGACTTCCCTAGCCATAAGACACTTCTAACAATTAGGTAAACACTTAACCTAAGCCTAAAGACTTAGAAGGGTTAACCATAGAATTAGGTTATGCCTTAGGGATTAGGATATTCCACCTACCTTACAACCCAAATCCAATTGTTCACTTTCTCAAACCAAACCTCAAGTTCAAACATCATATTCAAATCCAAAGCCAAAGCCAAATATTAATACCAAATGATCAAATCCAAACTTGAAACCCCAAACCATATGACCTATCCCATGGACTTAGCCAAATCTTCATCCAAATCAATACAAAATCATTTGATTTTCTCATAATCAATTTATATCTTCAATCATATTCCCAAATATATATCAAATCTACATTTAAATGATCAAAACTAAATAAAACTAAATCAAATTAAATCAAAACCCTTCCTAAGCCATATGACTTATCCCATGGACTTAGCCAAATCTTAATCCAAATCAAGTCAAACTCAATTGATTTTTTTCACAAATCAATCATATTTTCAATCATCTTCACAAATTTAAATGAAATATACATTTAAATTATCAAAACTAAATCAAACCAAATCAAAATCAAAACCTAAGCCACATGACCCAACTCTATGGACTTAGCCAAATTCCTTCATTTCTAAACTTAAATTCAATTGATTTTCTCATGAATCAATCATTCCTTCAATAATATTCACAAATATAAATAAAATATACAATCATAAAACCAAACTAAAATCAACCCAAGTCAAAAACTTAACCCTTTTGACTTAAAATGTTCAAATGAACCAAAACTCATTTGAACCCAAACCCAATTGAATTTATATATCAATCCAAATCCATATATAAACTCAACTAAATCAAACTCATCCCAAACTCAAGCCAACTAACCCAATTTGTCCACTTGACCCAAAGTGGCCAATTTGACCTATTTGAGCCAGGTTCTAATCCTACCAAAATTAGATTGAACCAAATCCATCAAAACCTCCCATCATGATTGTTGATCACCCTAGGTTGATCAATTATCACAAATTGGGTCAAACCAAGTCAACTTGGTCATTTGACCAAGTCAACCCCTTAACCTATATGAACCCAAACTAGCCAAATTGCAACCTAAGCTAAATCTCTTGAAACCAATGATTCATACCAAATCAAAATCAATATTGGAACATGACTTGACATTTAATTGAGTCAAACCAAACCCAATTAATCCTTTTGACCCAAATTGACCTAAAAGACCAATTTGGATCAAATCAAAATATAAACCAAATTGATTGCAACTAATGGCTCAAGTTCATTCAAAATTGAGTGTTGAACTTGACCAAAGCCATGATTTCACCCAATTGACCTACTTAGCCCAAAGTGGCCTATATGTTAAAGTTGTACTTAAATAAAAAAAAAATCCAAATTAATTGAAACCAAAGCCTACAATCATCTTTAATTGGTCAACTAAACCCAAATCAACACCAAACCCAAGCCAATTTGGCTAATTTCAATCAAATTGGACAACTTAACCCATTTGACCCAAATGAATTCAAATGAGCCAAAATCAAATCTAAGACAAACTAAACCAAACCATTTATACTAAAACATCCCAAATGATCAGATGAACTTGACCCAACCCTTGGTTTGACCCTATTTCACCAATTGGTCAACTTGACCCAACCTAATCCAATTTGACCTAAATGAGTCAAACTGAGCCAAACATAACTAAATCAACCACAATTGACTTGAAATTTGGGCTAACCCACTTTTGTCTCATTTCAAATCTACCTAAATTAAATCCAATGCTAAATGATCATTCTACCCTTAGGTCAAAGGAATCACTTGAGATAAATCACCCATGTAAGTTGTCATTTTTATTCCTTGGCCACTTGGTACTCTCCCAATGGTCCACCTAATTAGACAGCCCAGCGATCCAAGGGGTGGTTGGGTCAAATGTCGATGGGAGGTGAGATCACCTCACCCTCCTAATTGGAGCATTTGAAACCCATAAGACACCAATGATTCTTCCTTGTAGCCACCTCACCTTGACCAACCAAGCGAGCCAACTCACCTCCCTCACCCATAACTCCACGAGATGGTGGGACAGAAGCCAAACCCAGCCACCAATCGATCAAGATGAAGGGTGGTACACACTCTATCATTTCTACTAAAACACACACAAAAATCAATCCTAAGAGCCCTAGCTACCCAAGATGAGCCGCTAGAGCCATTTCCTAAGCTCCTAAGTTTGTTCCTCGATTAGAAAATGCCATTCTAATCGTCCCAAAATAGGACAATCCCATTTTGACCTAACTTCCCCATTTATCCATCAAACTCAAATTAACTTTGACGCACCTTCCTAGGCCTCATCGAGCAAGAATGTATCATCTCCCAAGCTTCTCGAGCATCCAGATGGGACTTGATCAAAAAGACTCCAAATCATGGGTTCATGGCTTTCGAGTGAACATCAAAGAATTGATCCAATTTCTAATCAACGGGGCTTCTTCTCCACTAGATGAAGCATCCTCAATGGTTCAAGCTATCGATCTTGAGCTCCAGCGAGGTATTCTTCCAAAACTAATCCTTTGGCAAAAATGGGTTGAAGCTTTTTGAAGAAACTTGCATCTCGTGTGATCATGACCATTGGATCCCCTTCGATCGATGTCGTGAAGGTGTGGATCCTTTTGGAGTTGATCCAAGCTCGGGTAAGCTTGGATTAAGTGAGCAATGGCGAACGGACTCCATTCTTGCTCACACGCGATCATGCACCATCCTCACGTGATCAATGGACGATCGTGATTAGATCCACTAGATCGATTTGATTTAATCCTATTAAACTATGGGATTAATCAAAGCCATCTGATCTTAGATCAGACATCTAACGAGAAAGCACATCCATCGGCACCATGTTGGCCCTAAGTCGGATAAGTTTTAAGTAGCCAATCCTATGGCACCATGTGGAAAGCATCGCATCAACGCATGTCGCTAATTAAGCTTTAGTTAGTTTTATTTAATCATTTTAATAAAACTTTTAAAATGATAGATAAATCAAAAAATTCAAATAAATACTCATTTTAATGATATTTGAGAGGAGAATTAATTAAAAATAATCTTAACTAATTTTGAATAGTAATTAAGATTTAATTACAAAATTAATTAGCTTAATTACTCTTTAATTACTTGAGAAATTAATCCTAAATTTTGTGGGTTAATTTAATGGGATGATCTCTTCCTCCCCTAATTTTCTTGGGATTTATTGCTCACTTAATTAAAAAAATTGACTAATTAAACCTTAACTACTCTTTTAAGTTAATTAATGATTAATTAATTTCAGGAATAGTAATAAATTGGTTAATTAATTTTATTAATCATTATTCAATAGTAAGTGAACTAAGGAATAGGGGGACCCTTTCAAAGTTAATTTCACCCTTTTAAAATGAAATTAAGATTTAACTAATAATTAAATCACTTAATCAAATTGAAATCATAATCACATGACCTTAATTAATTAAATCATGGAGAACATCTTTAGGTGTTTAATAACCCAAAGGAGTTTAATGAAATTGTGGTCACCCACATGTGTGAGAAAACCATAAGAGTAATTAATTAAGTCCCAATCTAATTAACTATTAATCATGAGCCAATTTCATTAGGCCCCTTTATTTCTTAGGATCATTGTAGGTTTTTTTTTCATGCATATCATGTTGGCTCATAATATTTAGTTAATTACATATGACATAGGTAAGGGTAATTAATTCATCTAATTAAGGGTTCAACTTAATTAGCCCATAAAATCAACTTAATTTTATTTCCTTAAATAAAATCAAATCACTAATATGGGAATGGGTTTAAAATAACAAGTGATGATTTCACCTCTTTAAATCAAATCAATCCAAAACTTAATTAACAAATTTGAAGCTTTGGTTTACTTGAAAGTTTATTTGATTTGATTGTCCTTAAGAACTAGTTTGATTGAATGAATCACATGCTTATATTTCATTGTCCTCTTCCAATCATGTTAAATTTAGTATGTCATTTGAATCATGCATCCATATTTTAAAAATCTAGTAAAATAAAATGGATTTCCTTTATGTAAGCTTGCATGTATTGAATTAATTTAATATATGTGTGGCTATTATCACTATTAAATCCAAATGTTTTTTTTTAAAAGTTTATAAATTATTAATAATGTGTTATGATGCTAGTTATAAATACATAAGAAATGCATGTGCTTATCACTTAGGTGTATGAATGTTGAGTTCTCTTTCCTCTATTCATGTGTTGATTTATATAAGATTGAATGGTAATGGGTATATAGTCTAGACATCCGGGAACATGATTTTAGCCCCAAGGAGGTCATTTGATTACCGCCTTGGTTTAACAACATGTACCCATTTGATTTCATTTCTATGTATTTCAACATTAGAATTTAGATAGATTTTAATTCATAAATATAGATGATTCAATCAAAAAACATATACAATCTTTGCATGGTATTCTTTCCCTCATTTATGTATACATCCATGTGTGTCCAAGAAAAGCAAGTATATAATCTTGACATCCCAAGGATACGTGGCTTTAGTTAGCCCCAAGGAGGTCATTTGATTACCTCACTTCCTTATTTTAACAATGACATGTACATGCCTATATCTTTGTACATGTATATGTATATGTGATTATTGAATGAAAATCCTATTTTGCATTAAAATTGCATGCATTCATAATTGACTAAGTGGTTGAATTAATTAGCCATATGATTTGGAGCTTACTTCTATGTTCAAATTTACATATGTTTGATTGCAAAATAGATATATAGTTCATCCGAAATGAGGCTTTAGCTAGCTCCAAAGAGTTCATTTCATTACCTTACTTCCCTGGTTTAACAACGACACATGCCTATTTAATTTCATTCTTATGTAATTTTTGTATAAGAATTTGGATAAAGTTTTAAATTAATATGTTTAAATAATTCAATCAAATAAAATATAAATTCTAAACATACACATACATTCATCATTTAAGTAAAATATGTTGCATGTATAGATACACTTAGGATTAAATCATATGTTACATATGATGGAAAGGAATGATTTAATATATGTCATGTGGTAGTAATTCAATTAAATTAATCTTAAGATGCCTTTCATTTTGAATAGGATTATTTAAAGTGAACCTAAACTTAGATTAATTAAATCATTTAATAATCCATTCACTAAAGAGAACTAAATCAAGCTAATATACTTTATAAAGTGACTTAAGGTAGGAATGAAAGAGGGCAATCCTCTTTTCCTCTCTTTATAACACTTAGTTGCTAAGTGTAATCAAATGAAATAAAAGAAAACACAAATTAAAATTCTCAAATCAATTAAACTACTTCAAGTGAAATCAACCTTTCATGTCAAATTGAATCCTTCTACCTTAGAAAATACAACACTAATGCCTAACAAGACTTACCACACAAGCCTTAATACACACATTCGAATTAAGTCTCCACTTCTAGCTCTAAGTTAGGATGGTGTATGACGTGATGCATGTTTTATTTTATGATGTATTATTTTAGATTGGAGGTTAGGATGTATGCTTCATAGACTAGATGATAGTGCAATATTAGCCTAATCATGTTTTTTTTAAGGGGATTATGCTTAAGGGATGCTTAAAAAATAAATGTGAATGCTATTTTGTAAGTTGCTTAAATTTAAGCATAATCCAAGTTAGAAAGTTATTTAGCCATGTGTGTGCTAAGAGACAAAATTATATATACAACCGCTTGGGATTATACATATATTAGCTAACCTCTATTTTACAAGTATAGTTAGATTTTTTCCACATAAATGTATTTTTGTAATAGGAATTAGATTAGTGCTATGGGGATTGGGATGAGCAAAGGGCAATGCTTTATCTTGGGGTGCCTGTGATGCCTTTGAAGCAAGCACCATTCAAATCAAAGAAGGAACCAAATCAAATGGAGATAAGAAGAAAGAAGACCCCAATAGCATTTAATACAATTATACTTACTCTTTCATATTCGGTTGTATAAGGTAGAGCATCCATCTTTTCTCTCTCTGGTGGTATAAGACCGGTTTTTATTCTTTTATGATAGTTTATATAATTGTTTGATGTTATGTTTACATTATGCATTAGGACTGCATGCTTTTCATTGTTTCTTAAATGATTGATGCCTTAATGTGTGTCTTGGATACAATTAGGCTCTTAGATAAAAATAAAAAATAAAACCTTAACCAAAAAGATAAAAAATAAAACTTAAACCTAAAAAATAAAATAAAAATAAATTGAACTAAAAAATAAACCTAAACCTAAATCTAAACTTTAAAAAACTAAAATAAAACCTAAACAAAAATAAATAAACAAAAATAAATAAACTAAAATAAATAAAATTAAAATAAATGAAAATAAATGAAAATAAATTAATTAAAATTTAATCCTATTGATTTGCATAATTTAAAAAATAATAATAAACCCTAAATCCTAAACCCTAAACCCTAAACCCTAAATCAAAAAGGAAAAACCTAAACCCTAAACCTTAAACCAACCATAAAACCTAAACCTAAACCCTAAACCATAACCTTAAATCAAGCCCAAAAAGCATAAACCTAAACCCTAAACCCTAAACCCTAACCCTAAACTCTAAACCCTAAACCCCAAACACAAACCTAAAGTAACTAAATAAATTTAAATAAACAAAACCTCAAACCTAATAAACCTAAACCAACACCTAAACCTTAAGACATGTAACCTTGACAGAACATCACCGTGAACCAGCCGAAGTCTAGATCTGCAATGAAAGGTAGAGGTGGGTTATCTTGGTGGTGGGGATTTAGTGGTGGATATGGAGGTGATGAAGCATGGTCATGGAGGTGGGAGGACATGACCATGGTGATGGTGGAGGGAGAGATGGGATATGATGGTGGATCCCTGAGGTCAATATGGAACCGAGAAACTAAAGAATGGTTGATCCAGCTACTATGGAAGTGTCTTGTAGTTATTTAGGGTTTTTTATTTACTCTATGAATGCTCATTTTTGATCTATGTCATCGCTTGTGTCTTAGAAAACTTGGTTGAGGAAATCAAAAAAAAGAAATGTTGAATATGAAATTGTTCTCTGTTAAAACCAAAAAACCAAAATCCCTAAACCCTAAACTAAAACTTGAACCCTAAACCTTAAACCATAAACCTTAAACCCTAAACATTAAGCCTTAAAAGACTAAATCTTAAACCCTAAACCCTAAATAAACCATCGTCATTACAAAAACAAAAAAAAAAATTAAACCCAAACCCAAATTAAACCCTAAAAGCTAAAACCTAAACCTAAACCAAAATAAAATAAAAAATAAAAACATAAACTAAAACCTAAACCTAAACCTAAAAAAAAAAATAAAAAATAAAAACTAACCTAAAATAAAATAAATAGAATCCTAAACTAAACTAAAAAATAATAAATAAATAAATAAAATAAAAACAAAACCTAAAATAAAAATAAAATAAACTGAAAATAAAATGAAATAAAAACTAAATAAAAACATAAACCTAATAATAAACCTAAAAATAATCCCAAAAATAAATAAAAAATAAAACCTAAACCTAACATAAACTAAATAAAATAAAATAAACTAAAAATAAAGTAAAAATATACCTAAACCTAAATTAAAAACTAAAACCTAAAAATAAACCTAAAATAAAAAAACCTAAACTTAAACCTAAAAAAATAAAATAAAGCTTAAATCTAAACATATAAAATAAAAAAAAACCTAAACCTAAAATAAAATAAAATAAAAATAAACTAAAAAATTTAAATCTAAACCTACACCTAAAAAAGTAAACTAAAACAAAAAACCTAACTAAAATAAACCTAAATAAATTAAAAATTAAATCTAAATCAAAATAAAAAAAAATAAAATAAATAACTAAATAAACATAAACCTACACTTTACTTAATAAAAAATAAATAAATAAATAAATATAAATAAATCTAATAAACCTTAAACCAAAACTAACTTAAACCCTAAACATACAACTAAACCCTAAACCTAACCCTAAAATCCTAAACCTAATACCATAAACCCTAAAACCCTAAATTAACCTAAAACTAAATAAAACCCTATACCCTAAACACTAAACCTAAACCTAAACCCAAAGCCTAAAACCCTAAACTCTAAACCCTAACCCTAACCTAAAACCCCAAATTATAAACTAAACCTAAACCTAAACTTAAAATAACTAACCCAAAATAATAAACTATAAACCTAAACCTAAACCTAAACCGAGACTAAACCAACTTAAAGATTAAAAACCTAAACACTAAATCTAAACCTAAACTAAAACTAAACCAACTAACACTAAAGTGCAACCTAACCCTAAATGCTAAAGTTTAAACCTAAACTAAATAAACACACTAACTAAACCCTAAACCTAACCCTAAACCTAAACCTAAACTAAACCCTAAACCTAAAACCCTAAACTCTATACCTAAAACCCTACACCTAAACTAAACCCTAAACCTATACCTAAACCTAAACCTAAACCTAAACCATAAAATTAACCCTAAACCTTAAACCATAAACACTAAAAACCTAAACCTAAACTAAATAAAACCTAAAAAAATCTAAAATAAATATAAATCTAGACCTAAAATTAAAATAAAATAAACTAATAAAAATAACCTAAAATAAAATAAATGAAAACCTAAACTAAACTAAAAAAGAAAATAAACTTAATAATAAAAAACCTAAATAAAATAAAAAACTAAACATAAAATAAAAATAAAATAAACTTAAACGAAAACTAAAATAAAATAAAATAAAAACTAATTAAAAACTTAAACATAAAAAATAAACCTAAACTCCAAACTAAGAAAAAAAACCTAAACCTAAAATAAAAATAAAATAAACCTAAACCTAAACTAAGATAAACTAAACTAAAATAAATAAAACCCAAACCTAAACTTAAAATAAACTAAACCTAAATCATAAACTAAATAAAATAAAATAAACTAAAAAATAAAACCTAAAAATAATCCTAAAATAATCCTAAAATAAAAACGTAAACCTAAACCTAAAAAAATAAAATAAAACCTAAAACTAAACCTAAAATAAAAAATAAAACCTAAAATTAAAAAATGAAATAAAAATAAAACTCAACTAAAAAATAAACTTAAACATAAATGCAAACCCAAAAAATAAACTAAAAAAAACCTAAACTAAAATAAATTAACCTAAAATAAATAAACTAAACTAAATAAAAAATAAAAATTAAACATAAATAAAAATAAACGATAAAATAAACTAAATAAACGAAATAAACAAAAGAAGAAGTGTTGAATCTGAATTTGTTCTCTATTTAAAAAAAACTCTAAACCCTAAACTAAAACCTGAACCCTAAACTAAAACCTAAACCCTAAACCATAACCCAAAACTCTAAACCGTAAAAACCCTATACCCTAAGACCTAAACCCTAAACCTTAAACCCTAAACCCTAAACCCTAAACTAACCCAAAACCCTAAATCCTAAACCCTAAACCTTATATTCTAAACCCTAAAAAGGTAAAAACCTAAACCCAAACTAATTAAAACCTAAAAAAATAATTAAAAAATCTAAACCAAAATAAAATAAAAACATAAACTAAAACATAGACCAAAACCTAAAAAGGCAAATTAAAAAAATTAAAAACTAAACTAAGCTAAAATAAATAAAAAGCAAAACTAAACTAAAAAAATAAAAAACCTAAATAAAATAAAATAAAAACTAAATAAATACCTAAACCTAAATAGTAAAGCAAAAAATAAATAAAAAATAAAACCTAAACCCTAAACAAAAATAAAACCTACACCTAAAATAAAAATCATAAACTTAAACCTAAACATAAAAATTAAACCAAAAAATAAACCTAAAATAAAAACCTTAAACTAAAACCTAAAAAAAAAAAAAAATAATATACTAAACCTAAAAATAAAATATAAACTTAAACCTACAAAAAATAAAATAAAACTAAACAAAAAATAATCCTAAACCTAAACCTAAACCTAAAAAATAAACTTAAAACCTAAACTAAAATAAATGAACTAAAATATAAACTTAAATAAAAAAAATAAACCTAAATCAAAAAAAATAAATAAATAAACTTAATAAAAATAAAATATAAATAAACCCTAAAAAAACCCTAAACCCTAAACCCTAAACCATAATAACTATAATCCCTAAACCCTAAACCCCAAACCCCAAACCTTAAACCCTAAACCCTAAACCATAAAAATTGTAAACCTTAAACCCTAAAACCTAAACCCTAAAACCCTTAACCCTAAACCTTAAACCATAAACCCTAAACCTTAAATCTTAAACCATAAATCCTAAACCCTAAACACTAAACCCAAAAAAACACTAAACCCTAAACTTTAAACCCAAAATCCTAAACCTAAACCTTAAACCCTAAACCCTTAACTAACCCTAAACCTTAAGCCATAAAAAGCCAAAAGCCTAAACCTAAACTAAATAAATTATAAAAATAAAATAAATAAAAAAACCTAAAAAAAATAAAAAAGAAATAAAATCAAATAAAAACATAAACTAAAACCTAAACCTAAACCTAAAGAAAAAAAAATAAAACTAAACTAAAAAATAAAATAAATAAAATCAAAACTAAAAAAAATATATAACCTAAATAAAATAAAACTAAATGAAATATAAAAATAAAATAAACCAAAAATAAACTAAAATAAAATATAAAATAAACCTAAACCTAAAAAAAATAAACCTACAATAAAAAACATAAATAAATAAATAAATAAAACCTAAGTCTTAAACTAAAAAAACTAAACCTAAAATAAAAATAAAATAAACCTAAAAATAAAATAAAAAAAATGAAATAAAAACCTAAACCTAAAAAATAAACCCAAAAATAAAACCTAAAAATAGCTAAAAAATAAAACCTAAACCCTAAACTTAAAAAAAACCTAAACCTAAAATAAAAATAAAATAAACCTAAACCTAAACTAAAATAAACTAAACAAAAACAAAAAATCCTAAACCTAAACCTAAAAAAACTAACCCTTAACTTAAACCTAAACTAAATAAAATAAAATAAAATAAACATAAACCTAAACCAAAACTGAAAAATAAAACCTAAAAATAAACTTAAAATAAAAACCTAAAACTAAACCTAAAAAAATAAAATAAAACCCTAAACCTAAACCTAAAAATAAAAAATAAAACCTAAATTTAAAAAAATAAGATAAAAATAAAACTAACCTAACAATAATCTTAAACTTAAACCTAAAATTAAAAAATGAACTAAAATAGGAAACCTAAACTATAATAAATAAACCTAAAATAAATAAACTAAACTAAATAAAAATAAATAATTAAAATAAAATAATAAAATAAACTAAAATAAATAAAAATTAAACTAAATAAACCAAAACTAACCACTTTACTTAATTAAAAAATTTTAAAAAAATAAAAAACCCTAACCCTAAACCATAAACCCTAAAACTAACCCAAAGCCCTAAACCCTAAACCCTAAACCCTAAACCTACCACCCTAAACCCTAAACCCTAAAACCCTAAACCTTAAACCCTAAACCCTAAACCTTATAACCCTAAACCCTAAACCCTAAATCCAAAAAACCCTAAACGCTAACCCTTAAAACAAACCCTAAACCTAAACCTAAACACTATATCCTAAACTAACCAAACCTAACGCTAAAACCTAAAACCTAAAACCTAAACCCTAAATAAAGAAAACCTAAACTAAACCTAAACCATAAACCTTAAACCTAAATAAACTAAACACTAAACCTAAACAAACTAAACCCTAAACCTAAAGCACTAAACTAAAGATAAACCTAAATAAAACTAAACTAAAAATAAACTAAACCTTAAACCTAAACCTAAACTAAACCATAAACTAAACCCTAAAAAATAAACTAAAACCTAAACTCCTGGAATAAACCCAAAATAAACCTAAACCCAAACTAAACCCAAACTAAGCTAAAATAAACTTAAATTGAAACCTAAATACTAAAATAAATTAAACATAATCCCATAAATAAGAAAACAAAACCCTAAAATAAACAAAAACTTAAAATAAAAACCATCAAAAACATAAACTGATAAAACTACATAAACCTAAACAAACCTAAACCCTAAAAAAAACCCTAAACCTAAACCCTAAACCTAAACCTTAAATTAAACTAAACCCTAAACGATAAACCCTAAACTCTAAAAACCTAAACTAAATAATTCCTAATAATAAAATAAATAAATAAACCTAAACCTAAGTAAATAAAAAATTAAAATTATGAAACCTAAACTAAAACTTAAACCTAAACCTAAACATAAAACTAAACTTATATTTAAAAAAAATTGAACTAAAATAAAATAAACCAAAACATA
Source organism: Cymbidium sinense (assembly GCA_021442155.1). Classification (NCBI taxonomy): domain Eukaryota; kingdom Viridiplantae; phylum Streptophyta; class Magnoliopsida; order Asparagales; family Orchidaceae; genus Cymbidium; species Cymbidium sinense. Next base: position 11,723,357 of record CM038215.1, read on the forward strand.
AACTAAACTAAGCAAATAAAATAAGCCTAAAAAATACAAAATCTAAATAAAATAAAAACTAAATGTAACATAAAAATAAAATAAACCTAAATAAAATAAAATAAAAACTAAATAAGAACCTAAACCTAAAAAGATTAACCTAAAAGAAACTTAAAAATAATACCTAAACCCTAAACTAAAAAAAAACCTAAACCTAAAATAAACATAGTAAAATAAACCTAAACCTAAGCTCAAATAAATAAAGCTAAAAAAGTAAACCTAAACCCTAAACTAAATAAAATAAATTAAATTAAAGATAAACCTAAACCTAAACTAAAAAATAAAACCTAAAACTAAACTTAAAATAAAAACATAAAACCTAAACTTAAAAAAAAATAAAAGCCAATACTTAAACATAAAATTAAAAAAAAAACCTAAACTTAAAAAATAAAATAAAAATAAAAAAAAACTAAAAAATAAACATAAACATAAACCTAAACCAGAAAAAAATAAACTAAAATAAAAAATCTACACTAAAATATATAAACTTAAAATTAATAAACTAAACTAAATAGAAAAATGAACCTAAATAAAAATAAAAAATAAAATAAACTAAAATAAAAAAATAAACTATATAAACCATAAACACTAAACTAACCCTAATCAAAATTAAAAACTAAACCCTAAACATACAACCCTAAACCCTAAACCCTAAACTCTAAAGAAAAGAAACCCTAACCTTAAACCCTAAACTCTAAAGCTAACCCTAAATTCTAAACCCAAAACCCAAAACCTAAACCCTAAACCCTAATGCTTAAACCCTAAACCCTAAACTAACCCTAAACCTTAAGCTAATCCTAAACCCTAAACTCTAAACCCTAAACCTTATAGCCTAAACACTAAACCCTAAACCCTAATCCCCAACCCAAACCCCAAAAACCTAAAAGCATAAATCCTAAAACCCTAAACCCTAAACCCTAAACCTAAACCTAACCCTAAACCCTAAACCCTAAATAATAAACATTAAAATAAATCTAAAATAAATAAAAAATAATACCTAAATAAACTAAGAAAACCTAAATATAAAATAAATAAAATAATCCAAAACCAACACTATAATTAACTAAACTAAAATAAATAAAACCTAAACCTAGACATAAAATAAACTAAACCTAAACCCTAAACCTAATAAAATAAAATAAACTAAAATTAAACCTAAACCTAAACTAAAAAATAAAACCTAAATAAACTAAAATAATAACCAAAAACCTAAACCAAAAAAATAAAATAAAAACTAAAACCTAAACCTAAACCTAAAGATAAAAAATAAAACTTAAACCTAAAAAATAACATAAAAATAAAACTAAACTAAAAAATAAACATAAAGCTAAACCTTGACCTAAAAAACAAACTAAAATAAAAAACCTAAACTACAATAAATAAACCTAAAATAAATAAACTAAACAAAATAATTATAAAAAAAAAAACCTAAATAATAAATGAATAAAATAAATAAAAAAGAAACTAAACCTACCGGTTTACTCAGTTTAAAAAAAAGACCCTAAACTAGAAACCCTAAATCTTAAAACTAACCCTAAACATTAAACCCTAAACCTTAAACACTAAACCATAAAACTAACCCTAAACCCTAAACCCTAACCTACAACCCTAAACCCTAAATCCTAAACCCAAAATACAAAACCCTAAAACCAAAACCCTAAATCTTAAATCCTAAACCCTAAACTTAAACCCTAAACCTAAACCCTAAAACCTAAACCCTAAACCTAAACCCTAAACCTAAACCTTAAATTAAACTATACCCTAAATGATAAAACCTAAACTCTAAAAACCTAAATTAAATAATACCTAAAAATAAAATAAATAAATAAACCTAAACCTAAATTAAATAAAAAATTAAAATTAAGAAACCTAAACTAAAACCTAAACCTAAACCTAAACATAAAACTAGACTTATATTTAAAAAAAATGAACTAAAATAAAATAAATCAAAACATAAACTAAACTAAGCAAATAAAATAAGCCTAAAAAATACAAAATCTAAATAAAATAAAACTAAACGTAAAATAAAAATAAAATAAACCTAAATAAAATAAAATAAAAACTAAATAAGAACTTAAACCTAAAAAAACAAACCTAAAAGAAACCTAAAAATAAATAAAAAATAATGCCTAATCCCTAAACTAAAAAAAAAAAAACCTAAACCTAAAATAAACATAGTAAAATAAACCTAAACCTAAACTCAAATAAATAAAAACTAAAATAAAGTAAACCTAAACCCTAAACTAAATAAAATAAAATAAATTAAAGATAAACCTAAACCTAAACTAAAAAATAAAACCTAAAACTAAACCTAAGCTTAAAAAAATAAAATAAAAACCAATACTTAAACCTAAAATTAAAAAAACCTAAACCTAAAAAATAAAATAAAAATAAAATAAAACTAAAAATAAACATAAATCTAAACCTAAACTAGAAAAAAATAAACTAAAATAAAAAATCTACACTAAAATAAATAAACTTAAAATAAATAAACTAAACTAAACAGAAAAATGAACCTAAATAAAAATAAAAAATAAAATAAACTAAAATAAAAAATAAACTATATAAACCATAAATACTAAACCCTGAACCCTAATTCCTAAAATTAACCGTAAACTCAAAACCCTAAACGTACAACCCTAAGCCCTAAACCCTAAACTCTAAATAAAAGAAACCCTAACCTTAAACCTTAAACCCTAAAGCTAACCCTAAATTTTAAACCCAAAATCCAAAACCTACAACCCTAAACCCTAAACCCTAAACTCTTAACTAAAACTAAACCCTAAACCCTAAAAACCTTAAATCGTAATGCTTAAACCCTAACCCCTAAATTAACCCTAATCCTTAAGCTAATCCTAAACCCTAAACTCTAAACCCTAAACCTTATAGCCTAAACACTAAACCTAAAGCCTAAACCCTAAACCCTAAAATTAAACCCTAATCCCCAACCCAAACCCCAAAAACCTAAAAGCATAAATACTAATATCCTAAACCCTAAACCTCAAACCCTAATAACCCTAAACCATAAACCCTAAAAAAAATAAACATTAAAATAAAACCTAAAAATAAATAAAAAAATAAAACCTAAATGCTAAACTAAGGAAAAAACCTAAGCATAAAATAAAAATAAAATAATCCTAAACCTACACTATAATTAACTAAACTAAAATAAATAAAACCTAAACCTAGACATAAAATAAATTAAACCTAAACCCTAAACTAAATAAAATAAAATAAACTAAAAATAAACCTAAACCTAAACAAAAAAAATAAAACCTATAAATAAACCTAAAATAATAACCTAAAACCTAAACCAAAAAAATAAAATAAAAACCAAAACCTAAACCTAAACTTAAAGATAAAAAATAACATAGAAATAAAACTAAACTAAAAAATAAACATAAACTAAACCTTGACCTAAAAAACAAACTAAAATTAAAAACCTAAACTATAATAAGTAAACCTGAAATAAATAAACTAAACTAAATAATTATAAAAATAAACCTAAATAATAAATGTATAAAATAAACAAAAAATAAACCTAAACTCCTTTACTGGGTTTAAACTAAAACCCTAATCCTTAAAACTAACCCTAAACATTAAACCCTAAACCCTAAACACTAAACCATAAAACTAACCCTAAACCCTAAACCCTAAACCTACAACCCTAAACCCTAAATCCTAAACCCAAAACCCTAAACCCTAAAACCCAAAACCATAAACCTTAACTTAAACCCTAAACTTATACCCTAAACCCTAAAACCTACAACCTTAAACCTTAAAAACCTAAATACCTAAACCTAAACTAAATAAAACCTAAAAATAAAATAAATAAAAAAACCTAAACCTAAAAAAAATAAATAAAATAAAACAAAATATAAACCTAAACCCAATCCTAAACCAAAAAAAACAAAAAATAAAAAAAACTAAAATATAATAAATAAAAACCTAAACTAAACTAAAAAAAATAAAATAAACCTAAAAATAAAAAACCTAAATAAAATAAAAACTAAATGTAAAATAAAAATAAAATAAACCTAAAATAAAAATTAAAACTAAACCTAAAAAATAAACTTGTTCCTAAAAATAACATATAAAATATAAAAACCTAAACCTAAATATAAATGATAAAAAAAAACCTAAACCTAAAATAAACAAAATAAAATAAACCTAAACCTGAACTAAAATAAATTAAACATAAATGTAAACCTAAAATAAACTACACCTAAACTTAAACCTAAACTAAATAAAATAAAATAAAATAAAAATAAACCTAAACCTAAACTAAAAAACAAAACATAAAAATAAACCAAAAATAAAAACCTAAAACCTAAACCTAAAAAATAAAATAAAAATTTAAACTTTAAAATAAAAATAAAAAATAAAACCTAAACCTAAAAAATAAAATAAAAATAAAACTAAACTAAAAAATAAAAATAAACCTAAACCTGAACCTAAAAATAAACTAAAATAAAAAACCTAAACTAAAATGAATAAACTAAACTAAATAAAAATAAAAAATAAACCAAAATATAATAAACTAAATAAATAAAAAATACACTAAATAAACTAAATATACTTAAACATACTAGTTTATTTAATTTAAAAAATAAAGCTAAACCCTAAACCCTAAAAAACCCTAAACCCTAAACCCTAAATAAAATAAATTAAAAAATAAACCATAAGCCTAAATCCTAAACCCTAAAACTTACATTAAACCATAAACCCAAAACCCTAAACCCTAAAACTAGCCCGAAACCCTAAACCTTAAACCTTGAACCCTAAACCTTGAACCCTAAACCATGAAACCCTAAACCCTAAAACCTACAGCCATAAACCCTAAACCTTAAACCCCAAACCCTTAACCCTAAACCCTAACCCTAAAAATCATAAAACCTTAATCTAAACTAAATAAAACCCAAATATATAATAAATGAAAAAACCTTAAACAAAATTAAATAAAAATAATAATACAAAATAAAAAACCTAAATTAAAACCTAAACCTAAACCCAAACTAATCCTAAAAATAAAATAAAATAAAAAATAAAAACAAAACTAAAATAAAAATAAAATAAAAGCGTAAACTAATCTACAAAATAAAATATACATAAAAATAAAAAACCTAGATAAAATAAAAACTAAACATAAAATAAAAATAAAATAAACCTAATATAAAATAAAATAAAAACTAAAAAAAACCTAAACTAAAAAATAATCTTATAAATCAAACCTAAAAATAAAGGAAAAATAAAACCTAAACCCTAAACTAAAAAAAATCATAATCCTAAAATAAATAAAATAAAATAAACATTAAACTAAACTAAAATAATTAAAGCCTAAACCAAAACCTAAAATAAACTAAACCTAAACCCTAAACAAAATAAAATAAAATAAACTAAAAATAAACTTAAACCTAAACTAAAAAATAAAACCTAAAAATAAAGCTAAAATAAAACCTAAAACTTAAACCTAAAAAGTTAAAAGAAAAACCTAAACCTAAAAAATACCTTAAAATAAAACTAAACTAAAGAATAAACATAAACCTAAACTTAAATCTAAAAAATAGACTAAATTAAGAAACCTAAACTAAAATAAATAAAAATAAAATAAATAAACTAAACATAAAAATAACAAACAAGTCTAATTAAAAATAAAAAAATAAAATAAATTAAAATAAATTAAAAATAAACTAAATAGACTAAAATCTACCAATTTTCTTAATCTAAAAAAAACCCTAAACCTTAAACCCAAAACCTAAATCTAAATCCTAAATCCTAAACCCTAAACCCTAAACTAACAATAAACCCTAAACCCTAAACCCTAAACCCATAAACCTAAAACTAACCCAAAACCCAAAACCCTAAACACTAAAAATTGAAAATTCTAAACCTAAACTAAATAAAACTTTAAAAAAAGAAATTAAAAAATCAATAATAAATAAAATAAAAACCTAAACTAAATCCTAAACCTAAATCTAAAAATAAAATGAATTAAAAAATTAAAGTTAAATTAAAATAAAATAAATAAAAACCTAAACTAAAAAAAAAATAAATTTAAACTAAGAATAAAAAACCTAAATAAAATAAAAACTAGATGTAAAATGAAAATAAAAAAACCTAAAATAAAATAAAATAAAAACTAAATAAAAACCTAAACATAAAAAATAAACCTAAAAATAAATAGAAAAATAAAACCATAACCCTAAACTAAAAAAAATAAACCTAAAATAAAAATAAAATTAACATAATAATATAAACCTAAACCTAAACTAAAATAAACTAAACTAAGATAAATAAAACCTAAACCTAATCCTAAAATAAATTAAACCTAAACCTAAACCTAAAGTAAATAAAATAAAATAAACTAAAAATAAACCTAAACCTAAACTAAAAAATAAACCTAAAATAAAAACCTAAAATCAAAACCTAAAAGAATTAAATAAAAGCCTAAACCTAAACCTAAAAATAAAAAATAAAACCTAAACCTAAAAAATAAAATAAAAATAAAACTCAACTAAAACAAAACCAAAACCTAAACCTAAACCTAAAAAATAAACTAAAATAATAAACCTAAACTAAAACCTATAAGCCTAAAATAAATAAACTAACCTAAATAAAAAAAACTTAAATAATAATAAAAAAATAAACTAAATAAACCTAAACCTACCAGTTTACTTATTTTTCAAAAAAAAAACCCTAATCCCTATATCCTAAACCCTAAACCCTAAACCTACAACACCAAACCTACAATCCTAAACCATAAATATAAACCCTAAAGCCTAAAAATTCCTAAACCCTAAACCATAAACCTAAACCCTAAATCCTAAACCATAAACCCTAATCCCTAAAACTAACCCTAAACCCTAAACTGTAAACCAACAACCCTAAACCCTAAACCCTAAACCCTAAACACTAAAAAACCCTAAACCCTAAATAAAAACAAAAAAAACAAATATATAAATAAAACCCTAAGATTAAACCCTAAACCCTAAGACTAACCCAAAACTCTAAACCCTAAACACTAAAAACCAAAAAACCTAAACCTAAATTAAATAAAACTTTAAACATAATTAAAAAATCAAAAATAAATAAAATATAAACCTAAACCTAAATCTAAAAATAAAATAAATTAAAAAATTAAAGTTAAACTAAAATTAAATAAATAAAAACCTAAACAAAACTAAAAAAATAAAGTTAACCTAAGAATAAAAAACCTAAATAAAATAAAAACTAGATGTAAAATGAAAATAAAAAATACCTAAAATAAAATAAAATAAAAACTAAATTAAAACCTAAACATAAAGAATAAACCTAAAAATAGATAAAAAAATAAAAGCTAAACCCTTAACTAAAAAAAACTAAACATAAAATAAAAATAAAATAATCAGAATAATATAAACCTAAACCTAAACTAAAATAAACTAAACTAGGATAAATAAAACCTAAACTTAATCTTAAAATAAACTAAACCTAAACCTGAACCTAAAGTAAATAAAATAAAATAAACTAAAAATAAACCTAAAATAAAAACTTAAAACCTAAACCTAAAAAAATTAAATAAAAGCCTAAACCTAAACCTAAAATAATAAATAAATCTAAACCTAAAAAATAAAATAAAAATAAAACTCAACTAAAAACAAAACCAAAACCTAAAAAATAAACTAAAATATAAAACCTAAACTAAAATAAATAAGCCTAAAATAAATAAACTACACTAAATAAAAAAACTAAATAGTAATTAAAAAAATAAACTAAAATAAATGATAAATAAACTAAATAAACCTAAACCTACTAGTTTACTTAATTTTCAAAAAAAAACCCTAATTTTTATTTCATAAACCCTAAACCCTAAAACTAACCCTAAACCCTAAACCTACAACACTAAACTTACAACCCTAAACCATAAACTGTAAACCCTAAAGTCTATAAATTCCTAAACCCTAAAGCCTAAAAATTCTTAAACCCTAAACCTTAAACCCTAAACCCTAAATCCTAAAACCTAAAATCATAAACCATAATAAACCCTAAACCCTAAACCCTGTTGAGCTAATTTTTATGAAAGGTGATCTTAAAGAAGTCAGTGAAGAGGTTATGGCATGAAGTTGGTGGTGTCCATGTTGGTCCAGCCTATTGATATTGTGGTTCCTCAAAGCAACATTGGTCTAGATCCTTTACAAACTTCTTTTTTCTAGGTTCTCAACATCCCAACAAAATCAATAAGGGTATTATTGAAATTATCACCCTAGTTGTGCTGATTAAAAAAGGTGATAAGGTGGGATCCTCAATGGCTACTCTCCTCCTTGTCGACATTAGGCCATTCTCTTATGGCCTTGTCAATTAGTCTATGTTTGATGATGGTTAAGTGTTTAGTCTTGAGGTGCTTGACCTTAGTGAAGATGATCTCATAGAGAAGTTTTTTGGTAGTCCTTTCAATGTTCACTTCTCTCTCACTAGCCCTCTCTTATCCCACCCTTGCTGCAGTGCCCCACATGTTCATCAACGCTTACAAGAATGTCCTCACCATGATGATTGCCACTGATTACACATACACATAGGCCAAAAAGTTTAAGGAGTATTTGAAGGATCATAGTAAATTTACTTTGGCTCTTACTCATGTGCCGCCGCTACTACCATTCGTTGTGGAAGAGAAGAAGGAAGAGCCTATTAAGGAATTTGATGATGATATGGGTTTTAGCTTGTTCTACTAAGCTTTGTTGGACTTCTAAAAAATTAAATTTTATTCACTCTAGGAGTTAAATCATTTTGTGAAATGCTATTTTTGTGAATTTTTGAATTGCATTTTATTTTATCCTATTTTATTAGTTGATAGAAGATAATGTCTTGTTTGATTTGGTAATTTCTTATTTATTATGAAATCATTTGGGTTTTTTTATAAAAACTCTAAACCTTAAACCCTAAACCCTAAACCCCTAAACCCTAATCCCTAAACCCCAAACCCTAAACTTAAACCTAAAGTAACTAAATAAATTAAAAAATAAATGTAAACCCTAAAACCTAATAAACCTAAACCTAAACCTAAACTCTAAAAAAGGGCAAAACCTTGACGGCAAGAACATCATTATCAACCAGGCTCAGTCTAGATTTGGAGGTGGAGGCGGAGGCTACAGTTATCATTATGGTGGTGGTGGATCTCGAGGTGCTGGTGGATATGGAGGTGATGGTCAGAGTCATGGTGGTTTTGGACATGGGAGGAGCAATGAAGGTTACAATCGTGGTGGTGCTGGAGGGAGAGATTGAGGATACGATGGTGGATCCCTCTATTTGAGAAGCAGGGGTGGTTTTGATGGGAACTAGAGAAATTGAAGAATGTCCAATCCATTCTGCTTCTTATGGAACTGTGTCTTCACAGTAGAGATGGTTAAAGTTATCTAGGGATTTTGATTTTCTCAATGCGAGCTCATTTTTGATCTATGTCATATCTTGTGTCTTAGAGAACTTAGTGTGTTACTTGGTTGATGAAATCAAAAAGAAGAAATGTTGAATATGAATTTGTTCTGTATTAAAAAAAACCCAAAAACCTTAAATAATAAACTAAAACTTGAACCCCAAACCTAAAACCTAAACCGTAAACCCTAAAGCCTAAAAAAAATAATAAAAAATACCATAACCTTAAACCCTAAACCTACAACCCTATAACTTAAACCTTAAACCCTAAACCCTAAAACCTAAACCCCAAACCCTAAACATAAACCCTAAAAACCTAAAAACCTAAACCTAAACTAAATAAAACCTAAAAATAAAATAAATAAAAGACCTAAACCTAAACAAAATAAAAAAATAAAATAAAATAAAAACCTAAACCTAGACCAAAACATAAAATAAAAAATAATAAAAATAAACTAAAATAAATTAAGTAAAACACTAAACAAAACTAAAAAAATAAAATAAACCTAACCATAAAAAACCTAAATAAAATAAAAACTAAACATAAAAAATAAACCTAAAATAAAATAAAATTAAAACTAAATGAGAACTTAAACCTAAAAATAAATAAATAAATAAAACCTAAACCCTGAACTAATAAAAAAAAACTAAACCTAAAATAAAAATAAATTAAACAAAATAAATTAAACTTAAACCTAAACTAAAATAAACTAAACTAAAATAAATAAAACCTAAACCTAAACCTAAAATAAATGAAACCTAAACCTAAACAAAAACTAAATAAAATAAAATAAACTAAAAATAAACCTAAACCTAAACTAAAAAACAAAACATAAAAATAAACATAAAATAAACACCTAAAACCTAAACCTAAAAAAATAAAATAAAAACTAATCCTAAACCTAAAATAGAAAATAAAACCTAAACCTAAAAAATAAAATAAAAATAAAACTCAACTAAAACCTAAACCCAAACCTAAAAAATAAAGTAAAATAATAACCCTAAATAATAAATAAATAAACCAAAAATAAATAAACTAAACTAAATAAAATAAAAAAATAAGCCTAAGTAAAAATAAAATATAAAATAAACTAAATAAATAAAAAAATAAACTAAATAAACCTAAACCTATCGGTTTACTTAATTATAAAAAACCTAAACCCTAAACATTAAACCCTAAGCCGTAAAACCTAAAAATAAAAAAAATAAAAAAAAACCCTAACCAAATTCCCAACCAACAATCCTAAAACCTAAATCTTATACCCTAAAACCCTAAACGGCAAATCCTAAACCCTAAACCCTAATCCCTAATCCCTAAACCCTAAACCTCCTAAACACTAAACCCTAGAAACCCTAAACACTAAAGCCTAAACACTAAACCCTAAACCCTAAATCCTAAACCCTAATCCTAAATGCTAAACCCTAAAATCCTAAACTCTAGAACCCTAAACCCTAAGCCCTAAACCCTAAACCCTAAAAACCTAATATCTTAAACCTAAAATAAATAAAACCTAAAAATAAAATAAATTAAAAACCTAAACCTAAATAAAATAAAAAAATAAAATAAAATAAAAACCTTAATTAAAACCAAAGCATAAATATAAATTTAAAATGAAATAAAATATAAAAATAAATCAAAATAAAATAAGTTAAAAACTTAAACTAAATTAAAAATAAAATAAACCTAAGAATAAAAAACCTAAATAAAATAAAAACTAAACGTAAAATAAAGCTAAAATAAGCCTAAAATAAAATAAAATAAAACTAAAAAAAAACCTGAACCTAAAATCAATAAATAAAAACATAATAATAATAAAACCTAAATCGTGAACTAAAAAAAAACTAAACCTAAAATAAAAAGAAAATAAACACAAACCTAAACTAAAATAAACTAACCTAAAATAAATAAAACCTAAACCTAAACCTAAACTAAACCTAAACCTAAACCTGAACTAAATAAAATAAAATAAACTAAAAATAAACCTCAATCTAAACTAAAAAATAAAACCTAAAAATAAACCTAAAATAAAAACCTAAAATCTAAACCTAAAAAAATAAAATAAAAACCTCAACCTAAACCTAAAAAATAAAGTAAAATAAAAACCCTAACCTAAAAATAAATAAACCTAAAATGAATAAACTAAACTAAATAAAATAAAAAATAAAACTAAGTAAAAATAAAATATAAAATAAACTAAAATAAATAAAAATAAACTAAATAAACCTAAACCTATTGATTTGCTTAGCTTTAAAAAAAAGAAAAACCTAAACCCTTAAACCTAAGCCCTAACCCTTAAACCTACAACACTAAACCTACAAACCTAAACCTTAAACCCTAAACCCTAAACCCTAAACCTTAAAATGTAAACCCTAAACCCTAAACCCTAAGCCCTAAAACATAAACCCTAAAAGCCTAAACCCTAAACCCCAGTTGAGTTGATTTTTACAAAAGGTGATCTTAAAGAAGTCAGCAAAGAGGTTATGAAATATAAAGTTGGTGTTGTCTGTTGATCTTGCAACTATTAATGTGGTTCCTCCAAGCAACACCGGTCTGGATCCTTCATAGAATTCTTTCTTCTAGGTTCTCAACATCCTAACAAAAGATCAAAATGGTATTGTTGAAATTATCACTGGTTGAGCTATATAAAAGGCAATAAGTTGGGATCCTCGAAGGCTGCTCTCCTCGCTAAGCTAGAGATTAGGCCATTCTCTTATGGCCTTGTCATCCAGTCTGTGTATGATGATGTTTTTGTGTTCAGTCCTGAGGTGCTTGAGCTCACTAAAGATGATCTCATCGAGAAGTTTTTGATGGGCCTTTTAATGATCACTTCTCTCTCACTAGCCCTTTCTTATCCCACCTTGCGCAAAGACCCACATGTTCATCAATGCCAGAATGTCCTCGCCATCATGATTTCCAGATTACACCCAGAAGCCAAGAAGGTTAAGGAGCATTTGAAAGATCCTAGTAAATTTAATGTGGTGTTATGCTTCTCGCCACTTCTACTACTGACCGTTGTGGAAGAGAAGGAAGAGCTGTGAGGAATCGATGATGATATGGGTTTCATTGTTTGACAAAGCTTTGTTGGCCTTCAAAATCAAATTTTATTGTCTCTAGGAGTTAAATCATTTTGTGAAATACTACTTTTGTACATTTTTAAATTGCATTTTATTTTATTTTATTTTATTGGTTATTAAATGGTAATGTATTGTTTGATTTGGTAATTTCTTATTTGTCATGGAATTATTTGAGTTAAAAAACCCTAAACCCTAAACCTAAACCCAAAGTAACTAAATAAATTAAAAAATAAACCTAAATCCTAAAACCTAATAAACCTAAACCTAAACCCTAAGAATGAGCAGAACCCTAACGGTAGGAACACCACAATCAAGCCTGCCTAGATCCAAGTGGAGGCGAAGAGGTGGAGGCGAGGCGTTATTGCAAGAGTGGTGGGGATCTGGAGGTGTTAGTGGATTTGGAGGTGGTGGTTGGAGTAGTGGTAGTTATGGAGGTGAGAGGAGGGATGAAGGTTACAGCTGTGGTGGTAACGGAGGTTACAGTCATGGTTATTGATACATTTGGTTATTATTATGGGTTAGCTGGTTGTTGGTATTTTAGTGGCTATTCTTTTCTTGGCTATCTTGGGTGATCTTGGCTCGATGGATGCTATTGGTTTTACATTGACTTGGGTTTTCACTGTGGTGGTTGGTCAGTCAATCTATTGTCTCTGCTCAATGGTTTTTTGGCTATTCTTTTTTCTTTTCCTTGGCTACTAGGGTCCTTCCTTTATTGGTTACTAATGATGGGCTACTCTCCGGTTTTCCTTATGGATGTTTTACTTTCGCTTTGGTTGTAGGACTTTTAGCTAGCTTGGAATCTTGGTTGGCTGCTTTTCTCTTTATTGGATTTTTTCTTCTTCTTGGCTAATTTGCTTGAGCCTTTTGGTGTGCTGACCGATCCTTTGCTGATCATTTTGAATTGGGAATTTTGGTTTCTCGGTGATTGATGGTTGTCTTTGGCCCCTTTGTGTGTGGCCTTGGATGTTGGCTTCAGTATGTTGGTGCTAGTTTTGGTGGTGCTACTGCTTGGTTTCATTAACTTGCCCAATGATCCTGCTGTAACTTATGGGTTGCGCGCTTTATGTGATTGGCCTATTGTGTGTTTTGTTTGGTGGGTTATATGCATCGTGTATGCTATGATGCCTTTGTCTTACTCACCTCCTCTCTCTAGTTGGTAGCTTTACATATGATTGTAACCCTTCTTTATGAAGTTTGGATGCTCATATGTATTGTTGCCCCTTGAGATGATCTTAACTGAGCCTGGGCCATCTCTTTCTTAGCTTTCTCCTTTTGCTCTCTTAATCTTTATTCCTTTTAGCTTTGACTTTTGCCTTGGTAGTATTTTTGCAAATTTCTTTTATTGGTTGGAACTTTATAGAGGGATTGGTCATTTCTTAGTCATCCCTAGTGTTGTTGTGGATCTTGCTTATCTTGCTTTCTCAAAGGAATCATGAACTGCTGCTGACTCAACCTTTATCTATTTTATGTTTTATTTTAGTGTTACTGTGTCATTTCTTTTATGCTTTTAGATGTTGCTTTTGCTCTTTTGTTTTCTTTTCAAGTGTACTTTGATGGGGTTTAGCTCTTTAGGTTTCTTCTAGCTCATGAGTAGATTTCTAAGCTTTATGCCTTTTAAGGACATTGTATCTTTTACTTTTATGGTAATAAAAAACCCTACACCCTACACCCTAAACCCTAAACCCTAAACCCTAACCCTAAACTTGAAACCCTAAACTAAAGCTAAAGTAACTAAATAAATTAAAAAATAAAGCTAAACCCTAAAACCTAATAAACATAAACATAAACCTAAACCCTAAGAATGGCCAAAACCTTGACAGCAAGAACATGATCATCAACCAGGCTCAATCTAGATCTGGCGATGGATGTGAAAGTAAAGGCGGCGATTATCATAATGGTGGTGGGGGATCTAGAGGTTCTTGTGGATATGGAGGTGGTGGTCGGAGCAATGGTGGTTATGGAGGCGGGAGAAGTGATGGAGGTTAAAGCCATGGTGGTGGTGTAGGGAGAGATCGAGGATATGATGGTGGATCCCGCTACTCGAGAGGCTAGGGTGGTTCTGATGGGAATTGGAGAAACTGAAAAAAGTCCGATTCGATATGCTGCTTATGGAAATGTATCTTTACAGAAGAGATGGTTTTAATTATCTAAGGTTTTTGATTTGCTCTATGCATGCTCATTTTTGATCTATGTCATGGCTTGAGTCTTAGAAAACATGGTGTGTTACTTGGTTGATCAAATCGAAAAGAAGAAATATTGAATATGAATTTCTTCTCTATTAAAAAAATTCATAAACCAAAACTTGAACCCTAAACCTAAAACCTAAACCCTAAACATTAAACCCTAAAAACTAAATTCTAAACCCTAAAACCCTAAACCCTAAACCTTAAAAACCTAAACCCTAAATCCTAATCCCTAAAAGTTAAAAACATATACCTAACTAAATTAAATAAATAAAATAAATACAAAAAAAAAAAAAAAAAATAACAAATTCAGTTTAAGTTTATTTTTTTGTTTAGCTTTATTTTAATTTTATTTTTAAGTTTATGTTTTATTTTTATTTTTTGGTTTAGTTTGGGTTCTTATTTTATTTTTTTAGGTTTAGGTTTTAGGATTTTATTTTAGGTTTATTTTTTAGTTTAAGTTTAGTTTTTTTAATCAAGAACAAATTCAAATTCAACATTTCTTCTTTTTAATTTCATCAACCAAGTAACACACCAGGTTTTCTAAGACACAAGCAAAGACAGATAAAAAGAGAGCACACATAAAGCAAATTAAATACCCTAGATAACTAAAACTGTCTCTACTATAAGGACAGTTCCATAAGCAAAGCAGCTCGAGCTGACCGCTTTTGAGTTTCTCCAGCCCATGGAAACCACCAGCCTAAGTAGTAAAGATCCACCATCATATCCCCAATCCCTCTCCCTCCACCACCAATCTCTCCCTCCACCACCACCATGACTGTAACCTCCATCGCTCCTCCTGCCTCCATGACCACCATTGCTCTAACCACCACCTCCAAATCCACCAGCACCTCAAGATCCACCACCACCACTGTGATAACCACTGCCTCTGAGTTTGCCTCCATCGTAATATTTAGACTGAGCCTAGTTGACAGAGATGTTCCTACCGTCAAGGTTCTGCCCTTTCTTAGGGTTTAGGTTTATGTTTAGGTTTATTAGGTTTTAGGGTTTAGGTTTATTTTTTAATTTATTTAGTTACTTTAGGTTTAGCATTAGGGTTTAGGGTATGGGGTTAGGGTTTAAGGTTTAGGGTTTAGGGTTTAGGGTTTAAGGTTTTAGGGTTTATGCTTTTATGGTTTAGGGTTTATGGTGTAGTATTTTTTATGGTTTAGGATTTAGGGTTTAGGGTTTAGGGTTTTTTTTAGTTAAGTAAACCGGTAGGTTTAGGATAACTTAGTTTATTTAGTTTATTTTATTTTTTATTTTTATTTATGATTATTTTTTTATTTAGTTCAGTTTATTTATTTTAGGTTTAGTTTATTTTAGTTTACCTTTAGAGTTTAGGTTTAGGTTTATTTTTAGTGGGTTATTTTATTTTATTATTTTGGTGTAGGTTTTATTTTACTTTATTTTTAGGTTTACATTTAGGTTTTTAGTTTATTTTATTACGTTTTTATTTTAGGTTAAGTTTTAGGTTTTATTTTAGGTTTAATGTTTTATGGTTTAGGGTTTAGGGTTTAGGGTTTAGGGTTTAGGGTTAGGGTTTTATTTATTTATTTATTATTTTTTAAAATTAAGTAAACTAATTGGTTTAGTTTATTTATTTAATTTTTTATTTATTTTAGTTTTTTTATTTTTTATTTTAGTATATTTTTATTTTTATTTAGTTTAATTTGTTTATTTTATCTTTATTTATTTTATTTTAGGTTTTGATTTTAGTTTATTTTTAGCTTTAGGTTTAGGTTTATGTTTATTTTTTAATTTAGTTATATTTTTATTTTATTTTTTAGGTTAAGGTTTTCTTTTTTATTTTTAGGTTTAGGTTTAGGTTTTTATTTTATCTTTTTTAGGTTTAGGTTTAAGGTTTTAATTTTATGTTTATTTTTATGTTTTATTTTTTATTTTAGTTTTAAGTTTAGCTTTTATTTATTTTGGTTTAGGTTTAGGTTTATTTTTTATATTTTATGTTTAGCTTTTTTTAGTTTAGGGTTTAGGTTTTGTTTTTTTATTTTTTTTAGGTTTATTACTTAGGTTTAGGCTTTTATTTAGTTTTTGTTTTAATTTATTTGAAGTTTATTTTATTTTATTTTAGGTTTAGTTTTTATTTTATTTAGGTTTTTTATTTTTTATATTAGCTTAGATTTTTTTATTTTATTTTAGTTTAATTTTTATTTTTTATTTCATTTTATTAGGTTTAAGTTTAGTTTTTAGTTTATGTTTTTGTTTTATTTTATTTTTTAATTTATTTTGGTTTAGATTTTATTTATTTATCTTATTTTTAGGTTTTATTTAGTTTAGGTTTAGGTTTAGAGTTAGTTAAGGGTTTAGGGCTTAGGGTTTAGGATATTGGGTTTAGTGTTTAGGGTTTAGGGTTATGAGTTTAGGGTTTTAGGTTTTAGAGTTTAGGGTTTAAGGTTTAGGGTTTAGGGCTATTAGGGTTTAAGGTTTAAGGTTTAGGGTTTAGGTGTTAGGTTTATGTTCAAGTTTAGGGTTTAGAGTTTATAGTTTTTGGTTTTTTTTAACAGAGAACAAATTCAGCTTCAACATTTCTTATTTTGTTTATTTAATTTATTTAGTTTATTTAATTATGTTTTATTTATTTTAGTTTATTCTATTTTTTATTTTAGTTTAGCATTATTTATTATTTTAATTTCGTTTAGTTTACTTATTTTATGTTTTTTTTATTTTAGTTTAGGTTTTTTATTTTAATTTTTTTTTAGGTTAAGGTTTGTTTTTAGTTTTTATTTTATTTTTTTTTTTAGGTTTTATTTTTTTTTTTTTTAGGTTTAGGTTTAGGTTTTTTTTTAGGTTTAGGTTTTAAGTTTTTATTTTAGGTTCATTTTAATGTTTTATTTTTTAGTTTAGGTTTAGGTTTATTTTTAGTTTAGTTTATTTTATTTAGTTTAGGGTTAGGTTTAGGTTTATGTTTAGGTTTTATTTGTTTTAATTTAGGTTTAAGTTTAGTTTATTTTATTTTTATTTTAGTTTTTTTTTAGTTTAGGGTTTAGGTTTTATTTTTTAATTTATTTTTTAGGATTTATTTGAAGGTTTATTTTTAAGTTTAGATTTTTATTTAGTTTTTATTTTTTTTTATTTTAGGTTTATTATGGGTTCATTTTATTTTTATTTTATTTTAGGTTTATTATATGTTTATGGTTAAGGGTTTTTAGAGTTTAGGATTTAAGGTTTAGTGTTTAGTGTTTAGGTTTTAGGTTTAAGGTTTAAGTTTTAGTTTAGGGTTTAGGTTTTTAGTTTAAGGTTTACGGTTTAGGCTTAGGTTTTTTATTTTAGTTTATTTTTTTAGGTTTATTTTTATTTTATTTTTTAGGTTTAGGTTTAGGTTTTTATTTTATTTTTTTAGGTTTAGGTTTTAGGGTTTAAATTTTTTTATTTTTAGGTTTTATTTTTTAGTTTAGGTTTAGTTTTATTTTTACTGTATTTTATTTTATTTAGTTTAAGGTTTAGGTTTAGTTTATTTTAGGTACAAGTTTTTTTTTTAGGTTTAGGTTTAGTTTTTTATTTTATTTTTTTAGGTTTAGGTTTTGGGGTTTAATTATTTTTTACTTTTAGGTTTTATTTTTTAGTTTAGGTTTAGGTTTATTTTTAGTGTATTTTATTTTATTTAGTTTAAGGTTTAGGTTTAGTTTATTTCAGGTTCATGTTTTATTTATTTTAGTTTAGTTTATTTTATTTTATGTTTATGTTTATTTTATTTTTATTTTAGGTTTAGGTTTTTTTAGTTTGGGGTTTAAGTTTTATTTTTTATTTATTTTAGGTTTTTTTTATTTTAGGTCTTTTAGGTTTATGTTTATTTAGTTTTATTTTATTTTATTTTAGGTTCATTTTAGGTTTATTTTATTTTTATTTTAATTTTAGGTTTTTTATTCATAGGTTTATTTTATTTCTTTTATTTAGTTTAAGTTTTTATTTATTTTATTTTATTTTATTTTTATGTTTAGGTGTAGGCTTTAGTTTAGGATTTTATTTTATTTTATTTTTAGGTTTTATTTAGTTTAGGTTTAAGTTTTTAGGGTTTAGGGTTTAGGGTTTAATTTTTAGGAATTTGGGTTTTGGGTTTTAGTTTTTGTTAGGGTTTAGGGTTATGGCCATGGTTTCTTTGGAGGTTTTTTAGGTTAGCATTAACAGTTTAGGGTTTAAGGTTTAGGGTTTAAACTTTAGTTTAGGTTTTAGGTTTAGTTTAGTTTAGGGTTAGTTAGGGTTTAGTTGGGTTTAGGTTGAGATTTTAGGGTTTAGGGTTTAAGTTAGACTTTAGGGGTTTATGATATATATGGTTTGTTTAGGGATTAGGGTTTTAGGGGGGAGTATAGAGTGAGGTTTAGGGTTTAGGTTTAGGGTTTAGGGTTTATGGTTTTAGGTTTAGGGTTTAGATTTTAGGGTTTATGGTTCTTTTTATGGTTTAAGGTTTAGGGTTAGGGTTTTTTATTTATTTTTATTTTTTTAAATTAAGTAAACTCATAGGTTTAAGTTTATTTATTTTATTATTTAATTATTTAATTTTATTATAGTGTTTATTTTGATTTCGATTTATTTTATTTTTATTTAGTTTAGTTTATTTTTTTTAATTTATTTTTTAGGTTTAGGTTTAGGTTTAAGTTTATTTTTTTGTTTATTTTTATTTTTATATTAGTTTTTAGGTTTAGTTTTTGTTTTTTAATTTTTAGGTTTAGGTTTAGGTTTTTATTTTAAGTTTATTTTTAGGTTTTATTTTTTTAGTTTAGGTTTAGTTTTTCTAATTTAATTTATTTTATTGAGTTCATGTTTAGGGTTAGGTTTAGATTTTATTTTTATTTTTTATTTTTGTTTAGGATTTAAGTTTTATTTTTTATTTTTTTAGGTTTTATTTTTAGGTTTATTGTTTAGGTTTAGGTTTTTATTTAGTTGTTATTATATTTTATTTTACTTTTATTTTATTTATATTTTAGGTTTAGTTTTTTTATTTAGGTTTTTTATATTTTTATTTTAGTTTATATTTTTATTCATTTTATTTTATTTTAGTTTTTTTGTTCTTTTTAAGTCTAGGTTTAGGTTTAGGTTTAGGTTTTAGTTTATGTTTTCATTTATTTTTATTATTTTATTATATTTTTTTAGGTTTATTTATTTATTTTTTATCTTTTATTTAGTTTAGCTTAATGTTTTAGCTTATTTGTGTTTAGGATTTAGGGTTTAGGTTTTAGGATTAGTTGAGGGTTTAGGGTTTGGGATTTAGGGTTTAGGGTTTAGGGTTTAGGGTTTTGGTTTTAGGGTTTTGGTTTTAGGGTTTAGATTTTAGGATTTATTATTTAGGATTTAAGGTTTAGGGTTTTAGGGTTTAGGGTTCAAGGTTTAAGGTATGTTTTTATTTTATTTTATTTAGTTTATTTTTATTTTTTAGGTTTATTTTAGGTTTAAATTTTAGCTATTTGCGTTTATTAAGTTAGTTTAGGGTTTATTATGATTAGTGTTTGGGGTTTAGGTATAGGGTTTAGGTTTGAGTTTAGGATTTAGGGTTTAGGATTTAGGTTTTAGGTTTTAGGTTTATTTTAGGGTTTTAGGTTTAGGTTTAGTTTTGGGTTAGGTTTAGTTTAGGTTAGTTTTAGGTTTAGGTTTAGTTTCTGATTTAGGTTAGAGTTTAGGTTTAAGTTTTGATTTTCAAGTTTAGGGTTTTAAGATTAGGAGTTTAGGTTTTAGTTTTAGCTTTTTTAGGTTAAGGTTTAAGGTTTAGGGTTTAGGGTTTAGGATTTAGGATTTAAGGTTTAAGTTATTTTAGGCTTTACCGTTTAGGTTAGTTTAGGGTTTAGGTTTAGGATTAAGTTTAGGGTTTAGTTTAGGGTTTAGGAGTTTAGGTTTTAGGGTTTAGGGTTTAGTGTTCATGTTTTAGGTTTTAGGGTGTAGGGTTTAGGGTTTTAAAGTTTAGGATTTAGGGTTTAGGGTTTAGGATTTAACATTTAGTGTTTCTAGGGTTTTGGGTTTAGTGTTTATGGTTTAGGTTTTAGGTCTAGGGTACTGGTTTTAGTTTAGTGTTTAGGATTTTTGGTTTTTTTTAATAGAGAACAAATTAAGATTCAACATTTCTTCTTTTTTGATTTCATCACATAACACACCAAGTTTTCTAAGACACAAGCGATGACATAGATAAAAAATGAGCACACATAGAGCAAATCAAAAACCTTAGATAATTAGAGCCATCGTACTATAAATACATAGTTCCATAAGCGATAGGTCGAATTGGTCGTTCTTCAATTAATAAAGTTCCCATTAGAACCACCCCGGCCTCTCGAGTAGCAAGATCCACCATCATATCCCAGATCTCTCCCTCCGCCACCACCATGGTTGTAACCTTTGCTCCTCGCCTCCATAACCTCCTACTCCACCACCTCCATATCCAGACACCTCAAATCCCACCATGCGATAGCGTTATCTGCCTTCACCTCCACTGGATCTGAGCTTGCTTGATAGTGATGTTCCTAATGTTATGGTTCCATTCTTAGGCTTTAAGTTTAGGTTTAGGTTTATTAGGTTTTAAGGTTTAGGTTTATTTTTTAATTTATTTAGTTACTTTAGGTATAGGTTTTTTTAGTTTATTTTTTAGGTTTAGGTTTTTTTTTAGTTAAGTTTTATTTTTGTTTTATTTTTTACATTTAGGTTTTATTTTTAATTTTTAATTTATCTTTTTAGGTTTAGGTTTTCATTTTAGGTTTATTTTTAGGTTTTATTTTTTAGTTTAGGTTTAGGTTTATGTTTTGTTTATTTTAGTTTAATTTAATTTAGTTTAGGTTTAGGTTTATTTTATTTTGATTTATTTTTATTTTAGGTTTTGATTTTATCTAATTTTTATTTAATTTTATTTTAGGTTTATTTTATTTTTATTTTACGTTTAGCTTTTATTTTATTTAGATTTTTTTATTCATAAGTTTATTTTATTTTTTTAGTTTAGTTTAGGTTTATATATATATATATATATTTATTTTATTTTATTTTTAAGCTTAAGTTTAGGTTTTAGTTTAGGTTTTATTTTATTTTATTTATTTATTTTAGGTTTAGTTTATTTATTTATTTTAAGTTTAGTTTTAGTTTAGGTTTTAGGCTTTCATGGTTTAGGGTTTAGTTTAGGGTTTAAGGTTTAAGTTTAGTAGCTTAGGTTTAGGGTTTAGGGTTTAGGTTAGGGTTTTGGGTTTAGGTTTAGGGTTTAGTGTTTAGCTTTAGGGTTTATAGTTTTAGATTAGGTTTAGGTTTTTGGTTTAGGTTTTAGGGTTTTATAGTTTAGAGATTTAGGTTTAGAGTTGAGTTTAGGGTTTAGTTTAGGTTTAAGTTTTAGGTTTAGGTTTAGGTTAGGGGTTTAGGGTTTAGTATTTAGGGTTTAAGTTTAGGTTTAGGTTAGTATTTTAGTTTTAGGGTTTAGGGTTGAGGGTTTAGGGTTTCGATTTATTTCAGGGTTTAAGGTTTAGGTTTTAGGGTTTAGGTTTTAGGGTTTACGTTTTATGGTTTAGGATTTAGGGTTTAGTGTTTATGTTTTAGGGTTTAGGGTTTTTTTAAGAAAAATTTAGTAAATCAGTAGGTTTAGGTCTATTTAGTTTATTTTCATTTATTTAGATTTTTTAATTTTTTATTTAGTTTAGTTTATTTATTTTAAGTTTATTTATTTTAGTTTATGTTTTTTATTTTAGTTTATTTTTTAGGTTTAGGTTTAGGTTTATGTTTATTTTTATATTTGGTTTTATTTTAATTTACTTTTTTAAGTTTAAATTTTATTTTTTTTTTATTTTAGGTTTAGGTTTTTATTTTATTTTTTAGGTTTAGGTTTTAGGTTTATTTTTTTAGGTTTGTTTAAAGTTTAGCTTTATGTTTATTTTTAGTTTATTTTATTTTATTTAGTTTAGGGTTTAACTTTAGTTTATTTTAGGTTTAGGTGTAGGTTTTATTTACTTTAGTTTAGTTTATTTTAGGACTAGGGTTTTTTTAGTTTAAGGTTTAGGTTTTATTTCTTATTTATTTTTAGGTTTATTTAATAGGTTTAAGTGTTTATTTAGTTTTTATTTTATTATATTTTTATTTTACGTTTATTTTTATTTTATTTAGATTTATTTTATTTATTTTATTTAGTTTAGGTTTTTATTTATTTTATTTTAGTTTAGTTTAGGTTTAGGTTTTAGGTTTTAGGATTTAGGGTTTAGGGTTTAGTTTGATTAAGGCTTAGGGTTTAGGGTTTGGGTTTAGGTTTAGGGTTTAGGGTTTAGGTTTAGGGTTTGGGTTTAGGGTTTAGGGTTTAGGGTTTAGGGTTGTATGTTTGGGTTGGTTTTAGTTTAAGGTTTAGGGTTTTGGTTTTTTTTAATAAATTAGATTCAACATTTCTTCATTTTGATTTCATCAACCAAGTAACAAACCAGGGAAGTGAGGTTATCAAATGACCCTAGGGTTAGCTAAAGACCTCATATTCAGGATGTCAGACTATATACCCATTACCATTCAATCTTATATAAATCAACACATGAATAGAGGAAAGAACCCAACATTCATACACTTAAGCTATAAGCACTTGCATTTCTTATGTATTTATAACTAGCATCATAACACATATTATTATTCATTTATATGCTTTTGAAAAATACATTTGGATTTAATAGTGATAATAGCTATGCATATATATTAAATTAAGTGAACACATGCAAGCTTATAAAGGAAATCCATTTTATTTTACTTGATTTTGAAAAGATGGATGCATGGATTCAAATGACATGCCAAATTTAACATGATTGGAAAGAGAATAATCAAATATAAGCATTTGATTCATTTAACCAAACTAGTTCTTAAGGACAGTCAAATAAATTAAGATTGTTTAAAGAAAACTAAAGCATCTTTTTTAATAAAGTTTTGGATTTGATTTGATTTAAAGAGGAGAAGAGAAATCATCACTTGTTGTTTTAAACCCATTCCCACATTAGTGATTTGATTTAATTTAAGGAAATGTAATTAAGTTGATTTTATGGGTTAATTAAATTGATCCTTTAATTACATGAATTAATTACCCTTACCTATGTCACCTTAAAGTAACTAATTTAATAATTATTAGCCAACATGATATGTATGGAAAATAAACTTGCAATGATCCTATGAAATAAAAGTGGCCTAATGCAATTGGCTCATGATTAATAGTTAATTAGATTAAGGGACTTAATTAATTACTCTTATGGTTCTCCCACACATATGGACTAACCAAAATTTCATTAAACTCTTTTAGGCTATTAAACACCTAAAGATCTACCCCATGATTTAATTAATTAAGGACCCATGTGATTATGATTTCAGTTTGATTAAGTGATTTAATTAATTAGTTAAATCTTAATTAATTTCATTTTAAAAAAGGGTGAAATGAACTTAGGGAAAGGGGTCCCAACCCTATTCCTTAGTTCTTTGTAATGATTAATAAATTTAATTAACCAAATTATTACTATGGGATTAATTAATCATAATTAACTTGAAAGAGTAGTTAAGGTTTAATTAGTCAATTTTCCTATTTAAGTGAGCAATAAATCCCATGCAAAGCATGGGAGGCAGAGGTCATCCCATTAAATTAACCTACAAAATTTAAGATTAATTACTCAAGTAATTAAGGAGTAATTAAGCTAATAAAATTTGTAATTAAACTTTAATTAAACCATAATTACTATTCAAAATTAGTTTAAATCATTTTAAATTAATTCTCTCCTCATACCTTTAAAATGTGTTTTTTTTTTGCATTTTTATTTCTCATGCTTTTTATGATTTTTTGAAGTTTCACCATTAAAATGATTACTTAAAATCCTTGCTTAATGTGGCATGCTTTCTACGTGGCATCGTGGGATTGGCTGCTTAAACCTTATCGGACTTAGCACCTACGTGGTGGTGGTGGATGCACTTTCTCGTCCGCCATCTGATCTAAGATCGGATGGTTACAATTAATCCCATAGCTTCAGAGGATTAAATCATATCGATGTAGCAGATGAAATCATGATTGTCCATTTTGATCACATGGAATAGCCGGTGCGTGATCTAACGTCACATGAGTGAGGGAGAATGGAGTCTGTCTGCCATTGCTCACTTGATCTGAACTTACCCAAGCTCGAATCAACTCCAAAAGGATCCCACACCTTTATGACATTGATCGGAGGGGATCCAACTTCAAGATCACATGAGATGCAAGTTTTTTCAAAAGCTCAACCCATTTTTTGGGATTAGTTTTGGAAGCATACCTGAGCTCAAGATCGGTGGCTCACAAGGAAGCTTCATCTAGTGGAGATGAAGCCTGTTGAGAATTGGATCAATTCCTTGATGTTCACTTAGAATTGATGATTTGGAGCTCACGATGAAGTCCCACCCTGTTAGGAAGCTTGGGAGATGATTCGTTCTTGATCGACGAGGCCTAATGAAGGTGCATGCAAAGTTAATTTAAGTTTGATGGAGAAATGGGAAATTTAGGTAGAAAATGGGAGTGTTCTATTTCAGGACGAATGGGAATGGCATTTTTTGATCGAGGAATAGGCTTAAGAGCTTAGGGAATGTCTCTAGTAGCTCATTTTGGGTAGCTAGGGCTTTGAGTAATTATTTTTGTGTGTTTGAGTGGAAATAAGGGGGTGTGTATTCCCCAATTCATCTTGATTGGATGGTGGGATCAAGTTTGGCTTCTAGTGGGCATCTCGAGTCATGGGTGGCGGGGGGAGGAAGCGAGTTGGCTCGACTTGGTTGGTTAAAGGTGTGGAGGTGGCGGAGGAATCATGGGTGTCTTATGGGTTTCAAGCTAATGGGGAGGGTGAGGTGATTTCACCTCCATGGGTCAACCCAACCACCATTAGGTTGGGTAGTGTCTAGGTGCCTAGGTGGACCATTGAGAAGTACCAAGTGGCAAGGAATGGAAATGACCACTTACATGGGTGATTTGTCTCATGTGATGCCCTTGACCAAGGTAGAATGATCATTTGGCATTGGATTTGATTTGGGTAGATTTGAAATAGGCAAAAGTGGGTTAGCTCAAATTTCAAGTCAATTGGAGTTGATTTGGTTAGGTTTGGCTCAATTTGACTCATTTAGTCAAATTGGGTTAGGTTGGGTCAAGTTGACCAATTGGTCAATATTAGGTCAAACCAAGGGTTGGGTCAAGTTCATATGATCATTTAGGATGTTTAGTTGATTAGTTTGGTTCGGTTTGGATTAGTTTTGATTTTGGCTCATTTGAATTCATTTGGGTCAAATAAGTTGACCAATTTGACCAAATTGGCCAAATTGGATTTTGGGTGTTGGTTTGGGTTTAGTTGACTAATTGAAGATGATTGTGGGCTTTGGTTTCAATTAATTTGGAATTGGTTTTGATTTAGGTCAATTTGGGCTAAGTAGGTCAATTGGGTTCAATTGAGTCCCATCATGGCTTTGGTGAAGTTCAATAATAAATTTGGAATGAACTTGAGACATTGGTTGCAATCAATTTGGTTTATATTTTAATTTGACCAAATTTTGTTTAGGTCAATTTGGGTCAACTTGGGTCAAGAGGGCCAATTGGGTTTGGTTTCTCAATTGAAGGTCAAGTCACATTCAAATATTGATTTTGATTTGGTATGAATCATTAGTTTCAAGAGATTTGGCTTAGGATGTAATTTGGATAGTTTGGGTTAATTTAAATTAAGGGATTGACTTAGTCAAATGACCAAGTTGACTTAGTTTGACCCAATTTGATACAATTGATCAACCTAGGGTGATCAACAATCATGATGGGAGGTTTTGATGGGGTTGGTTTAATCCAAATTGGGTAGAACTTAGCTCGATAGGTCAAATTGGCCACTTTGGGTCAAGTGGACCAATTGGGTTTAGTTGGCTCTATTTTGGGTTGAGTTTGATTTAGTTGAGTTTATATATGGATATATAAATTTAGTTGCAATTAGGTTGGGTTCAAATGGGTTTTGGTTCATTTGAACATTTCAAGTCAAAAGGGTTAAGTTAGGTTTGACTTGGGTTAATTTTGGTTTGGCGTCATTGTAGATTTCATTTATATTTGTGAATATGATTGAAGGTATGATTGATTCATGAGAAAATCAATTTAATTTGGGATTTGTAATGAAGAAATTTGGCTAAGTCCATGGAGTTGGGTCATGTGGCTTAGGTTTGGATTTTCATTTGGTTTGATTTAGTTTTAATGATTTAAATGTATATTTCATTTAAATTTTGAAGATGATTGAAAATATGATTAATTTGTGAGAAAATTAATTGAGTTTGACTTAATTTGGATTAAGATTTGGCTAAAGTCCATGGATAGGTCATATGGCTTAGAAGGGTTTTGATTTAATTTGATTTAGTTTTGATTATTTGAATGTAGATTCAATTTATATTTAGAAGATGATCAAAGATATAAATTTATTATGAGAAAATCATTGATTGATTTGGATTAAGATTTGGCTAAGTCCATGGGATAGGTCATATGGCTTAAGAAGGGTTTCAAGTTTGATTTGATCATGGGCTTCAATCATTTGGTTTTGGAATTTGGGTTTGGATTTGGATTTGAATTTGATGTTTGAATTGAACTTGAGGTTAGGTTTGAAGGAGAACATGGATTTGATTTGGGTTGTAGGGTGTGATTATCCTAATCCCTAAGGCATAACCTAATCCTATGGTTAACCCTTTAAGTCTTTAGGCTTAAATGTTTACCTAATTTGGAAGTATCTTATGACTAGGGTTGTCTTGGTGCCTAGAAGACTCCTAAGTCTAAGACTGGAAGATTGAATCGACACTCCAAAAGTGATGTCAATAGGCCTTCGGCTCCATAGTGTTTCCCTTGGAGATAGATGATTGGAAGACCGAAGCCAAGTTTCACATTATAAACTTGTATACATCTTTCAACGCATTGTTCGGGAGACCATGGATACAAGAGAACAACATAGTTCCATCCTTTCTACATCAGTGTATAAAGTTTGTGAGAGGTGGGATTGTCTACTGTGTCAAAGGAGATCTCAAGTTATTCATAGTTCATGAGGTCGGTAGATATGAGGATGTGGCTTACTACCTCCATCAAAATCAACAAGTCCATTCTCACAAACTTGGCCAAAGTTTAAAAATAAAAAAATTAAAAAAAAGAAAAGGAAAGAGAAAAAAAGAAAAGAAAAGAGAGAATGAAAAAAAATAAAAGGGAGCAGAAATAGGCTTGGAAGAGGAAGTGGTGCTTGACATTAGATTCCACCCATACTTCATTACTCCATTCAAACATATGGGTAGGATGACCTAACCTCCACAGTAGAGGAAGAGGCCAGAGAGTCCTGTGGGTGAAAACCTCCTTGGCCACCCAAGAAGATATATCCCAACTACCAAGAGTACATCTGCTATCCTTATAAACTTAGAATCTAGTTCACAAGATGAGTCTTATATGGTTAGCACACTAGCCAGCTTCTAGTAGATTCCCTTGGAGGTGACATAACCCGAGAATGATGAAGATTGGGCTCTAAAGCAAAGCATAAGTGTATCCAAGTCTATATGTGAAATAGTTAGGCATTAGTTGGGAACCTTACTTCTAACCCTGCTTTCCTCTCAAAAGTTGAGGTAGTTAAGGAAGCCCCTAAGTCATCCATGTGAAGACTCGTGAGGTTCTTTCTGAGCATCATCCTCAAGTTGATGTATAACTTGAGGATGATTCATATAAAGATTTAATAGAATTACTTTTGGATTGGTACTTGCCTTATGTTCATGATTTAGCAAAGAAAGGGTTAATACTACATACTTAGTCAAAGCACAAATCAGACTACTTCGAAAGAATATGGAAGAATAAATGCAAAATCTCAATCAAGAACTAGGATTCGATACAAGTCCAAATGATGATGATTACCGCTTAGTCATCACCAATCACTTAATGACAGTTCTTTTCAAATCATATTAACTCATATGAGGATCTGCTTAGAAACTCGATGATCCTGATTTTGAAGTCAAAGATGCACCACCAGAGTTTAAAGAAGAGAGCAAGCCAACCACCGATGAGGCCAAGATAATTAACATAGAAACTAAAGAAGATCCACACCCAACATACATCAATTCTTTATTGAATGAAATTAAAACCAATGACTTAGTTAGCTATTGATGAAGTTTAAGGACCGCTGGATGGATTAATGAAGAGATGATGGATTGGCTCTACATAGCCCATAAACTAGCAATAAAGCCTACTACTAACCATATCAAGCAAGCTCCTGCATACGATTAGACATAGAACAATAGTCATTTATGAAGTAAAAAATTGATCGCTTCATCCGAAGAAAAACACCCCCCTAGGATCATCCCAGTTAAGAAAAAGAATGGCCAAATTTACATATGCTTCAATTTTATAGATTTAAATAAGGCATGTCTAAAAGATGAATTTCTACTACCAATCCAAGAGTTGATGGTGGAAATTTCCTCATCTCATGCAGTCTTCTCTTTCATGGATGGCTCATCTAGATTTAACCAAATAAAGATGGCCCTTGAAGATGAAAGAAACACTACTTTTAGAACCCTGATCAAATATATTGCTATAAGGTCATGCCTTTCATCCTTAAAAATGTACATACCTGGGCTATGACTCAATCTTTGATGAACTCATTCATCATCTAGTCGATTATCCGATGATCTGGTCAAAAGTATAAAAGAAGGACATCTCTCTGGCTTGAGAGTAGTTTTCAAACAATTAAGGCAATTTAACCTTAAAATGAACCTCCTAAAGTGTGTATTTAGAGTAGCTTCAGTGAAATTGCTTGGGATTGTTATCCAACACGAGGAATCAAAATCGATTCGAAGAAGATCATGGTGATATTAGAAATGCTACCCCCTAAAAGTTTAACTCAACTCAGATCATTCCAAGGGTAGTTGAGTATCTAGATGCTTTATATCCAACCTATCGGAAGATGTCAAGAATTCTCAAAGACTTGTCAAAAGGATGCCAAGTTCAAGTGGATGAAGGGTGAACATGCCTTCGAAGACATCAAGCATTACCTGATGAAGCCTCTAGTTCTCCATCCCTTATCTTATGCAAGCCACTCATTATTTACACTGCTATGTTAGATGACTCCATTGGTACTTTGTTGTCCCAAGCGAATGACGAAGGGAAGGAAAATGCATTCTACTACCTTAGTCATTATCTAATCCCTACTGAGGTTAATTATCCACCCATTGAGAAGCATTGCTCATCTTTAATCTTTGCATCCCAAAATCTACAACACTACATGCTTTCTCATAAGGCGAATTTAATCTTTGGGAACAATCCACTATAATATATCATGACATGGCTGACACTATCTAGACGTTAGCTTGACGGTCCATAATCCTCTCACAGTTTAACATTTCCTTCATACCCCTCCATGCAGTGAAATGACAAGCGATAGTGGATTTCTTAGTAAAACACTGACTTCCAGTTGACTCTTCACTTATTGATGATCTCCCCGATTAACAAGTCATGAACATAGTGGATACTAACATTTACCATTGGGAGATGTACTTTGATGGTGCTTCCTCTCAAAGAGGAGAAGAATCATAATCTACTATTCCAAGAAAGTGGGATGAATAAGTTCTCTTAACTACCATAATGTGATGAGATTCTCATATCATCCGGCCCTTACACCAACAATGAAGCTAAATATGAGGCTCATTGCTAGTCTGAGTTAGTCGTTAAGCATCCGTAACATCAACATCTTGGGATTCTCTAGTTATCAACCAAATCGTATTCCTATAAGGTTATAAAGCTCAAGCTCCATCACTACCATAAGTACACCATGGAGTTGTTGGCCCAAATCACAGGTTACCATTTATAAGATTCCTAAGGAGAGAATGACATAGTATGCTTTAGCCAAGCTTGCCAGGAGTTGACATGTCAGAGATGAGTCCATATCCATAAAGGTCCAAAATAGACAAGTCTTATCCCTTATTAATATTGAACTCATCAAAAGTACTCTCTTGAAGGGGAGGTTGCCAAGAAGGACGAGGAGTTAGTTTAGAGGCAACCATTCATGGATTACCTAAATAAAGGTAAACCTCAAGAGAACTCCCAAGCCCATTAGATGAAGCAGATAGAACTTTCCTATGCTCTGGATGGTGTCTTATACCCATAATTTTTTCAATCATATGTGGTTATGTTGTTTAGACAAGTACAAAGCTCATAAGATCTACACCGATTATGTGGAGCCAACCAATCAAGATGAAAGCCAAGATCAAGATACTAGGATAATATTTGTTAATGATCAAAGATTGTATGGGGCTAGATGATACCACCAATGTCAAATACCTGTGGTCCTACAAACCACCCAACATTCTACATCCTACATTGGCCTCTTGGAAAGGTTGGGGTACCACATAGTGGGTCTGATTGATCCTCCTTCTTCCAAGGGTCATCGTCATCTTAGTGCTACTAACTACTTTTCCAAATGTGCAAAGGGCTCAAGAGGTCACAACTCAACATCTCCTTTTTTTTAATAACCATTATATATATAGAGTTCGAGTGATAATTATATCTCGATAATGGTACGCATTCAAGAGCACCGAGAATTTTGATCCAGACAAGAAGATTGGAGATATTCTACAATCAACTACCCTAGGGTAAAGGGCTTAGTAGAAGCCTTCAAGAAAACTCTCATCTGAATGCTAAAGAAGACACATGATAATAATAAGCGATAGTGGCATTAGTAGATAGTTCAAGCCTTATGGGCCTACCATACCACATATAGATCTCCAACTTAGTCTACTCATTTCTTCTTAGTGTATGGGTTTGAAGTCATTCTACCATTAGAAGTCCAACTCCCATCACTGAGGATAGCTATAGGTAGCAGGATAAAAACAAAGGAGAACACTAAATTGTTAGAAGAGCTTGAAGGTTTGAGGAGAGATGCGGGCATGCCAAACCTCAAGTTATACAAAGCTAAAATGATCAAGCTCACAACAAGTTGGTCTCCCTAGAACTTTTCAAGTAGGAGAGCTTATTTTAGTTCAAGAGACATTGTTGTCATAATATGGGAGGCAAGTTTAAACCCACTTTGGAAGGCCCTTTTTCCATAAAGAAGGCCTACCAAGGAGGATCTTATCGCCTTATTAATCATAAGAGAACGCCAAATCTTCCAATCAATGGCTCTACTTAAAGAAATATTATAAATCATGTTTAAAAAATAATTATCATCAATGAAAATTCCATTTGAATTTAATCTCTTCCATGTT
Source organism: Cymbidium sinense (assembly GCA_021442155.1). Classification (NCBI taxonomy): domain Eukaryota; kingdom Viridiplantae; phylum Streptophyta; class Magnoliopsida; order Asparagales; family Orchidaceae; genus Cymbidium; species Cymbidium sinense. The sequence goes on from CM038215.1 coordinate 11,755,234, forward strand.
GAAAGTCTTCTTGTTTGCCATGATGTGTTTAGGTAGGTGTAAGGAACCCGAGTGGCATTATATCCTTCATTGACACAACACAAACATAAACTACACACAAATATATAAAATAAACACATATCTTTTGTCTCAACTGAAGTTGAGATAACATCCTGTGGCACTCACTAAGAAACTATTCTAAGTCGAGCTTACATGCTACCTGTGTTACCCTAGTGGTCTTCTTGGTTTGAGGATGTAAGTCTACACTTTCCTTGGCCATTTTACACTAACGAGTCCCTTAATAGTTTAGTAGGCCTTACTGCATGGATAGTAAGCTACCTCATGTTGGCTTCGTTTAAGAGGATGTGAGTCTGCTACGCTTTCTTCTTGGATTAGCCTTCATTGACTAGGTTGAGTATATTGGAGGTTTAGGATAACTCCCTTAGTGGCTCTTTCCCTCTTAACTGCTTCAAGTCTGGGTCCAGTCCTTCTTCGGGGCTCCCCGTTTAGTAGTCACTCTAGGTTAGATAGCATATGTCCTGTCGATGATAGACTATCCGATGATCGCCTTGAAAAGTTGTAAGCCTCACACACTTTCTTTCGTGTTGATCATTACACATCGAAAGCACCTTAGTTGGTTGGTTCTCACTATGTTGATGGATACACCACTCATGTTGATGGATACACCTTAGGTTGGTTGGTTCTCCCACCTTAGATACACTCATGCGATGTAAGTGCTATGCTTTCTCCTTGAGTTGGCCATGCATACACCTATAGGCTTACTTTTCCAGTGAGGATAATGCCCCTGGCAAAGACCTCCCTATGGGCATTATTTGGATCACATCCTTGCCCCATTTAAACGATTCTATCATCGAAGTTCCTTTCCCAAGAATCCCCTATGGTTGGAGAATCCATCCCATGGATGTACAAATTCTACATTGGTCCAGTAAATCTGAGATAGGTCAAGGCCGACATAGCCCATTTTAGTGTGGTACCTTGCACACCAATTGTGTTCATGCAAACATATAAATAAAAATATATATTCACTTGATTAAGAGGACACCCCTGTACCATTTCCCAAGGTGTATCTTGGATAGTGTCAACAAAACTCCTTATAGGAATCACCTAACTACTCTTGAGTTAATATAAGTCCCCAATGGAATTCACCAAGAGTCAAAGTGTAAGTTGATTTTGTCAGTTACCAATGTCACCTTATCCCCGCCTTTAAAGATGTAAGTCTACGCCTCTTCTCTTAGCACGTGCACACAAAGGCAACCCCTTAGGTTAGCTAGCTCTACCCCATAGCAAGTAGACTATCCCTTTGGATTTGTAAATCTGAGATAGGACAAGTCTAATATAGCCCCTTCTCAATGGGTCCATCGCACACCACCCGATCCATAAATTAAATCTATCAAATTTGACCGAGCTCACATCTAGTGGATATTCAATTCAAAATAAAACAAACCAAACAAACCATATCAAATCACATGAAATTAAGATAAAATTAATCCTAATAACTTTTGAGTTGGCATAAGTCCCTAGTGGCATTCACTCAGTAGTCGCCTTAGGTCAAGTTTGATTTGTTGTGCATCCAACAGGTATCCTAGTGGTTATTCCTTGCTTTGGAAGAAGTAAGTATGCTACACCTTCTTCCTTGCACACTACCATTGCACACCAAAAGGCAACCCCTTAGGTTGGCTAGTTCTACTCCGCAACCGGTAGCTATCCCTTTGGATTTGTAAACCTGAGGTAGGTCAAGGCTAATATAACCCCTTCTCAGTGGGTCCATCGCACACTGATAAGGTCCATACATTAACTCAGATTAAATTAAACCCATCATTTTCCCGTGGAGTTAAATCACGCCTTCTCCCTGGGAGCCCCAAATCATATAAAAAATAAGTCAAGCAAATATATCAAATTCAAAACCAACCTCCCCAATGGAGCCAAATTAAACCAACTCTCCCTATAGAGTCTAAATCAAAAAAATCCAACCAAACTCTTATCCCCAATGGATACATCCCCAAACATATCTATGAAATCAAACTCAAGTCCCAATCCTAAGTGGATAGCCCAAACTTGCTTCCCTAGTGAAAGATCATATACAATTAGTGGACTATATTCTAATGATATGCCTCCACATCAATTAAAAGAAAATAAAATAAAGTTGATTCTGATCTTAATCCTTGGTGGATTATTGATTCTTATCCCAATGGATCTTCTTTTCAAATCATATAATCAAATCAAATTCAAACCTTATCCCCAGATTTTCTTCTTCCATGCCCTGAAATAGCCCCTCATGTCATGTACAATGCATGTGTGATCCCCAAGGTTTATGGTTTAGGATTTACTATTTAGGGTTTGGGTTTATGTTTTAGTTGGGTTTGGGTTTAGGGTTGGGTCAGGTTTGGGTTGTGGTTTTTGTTTTGTGTTTGTGGTTTGTGGTTAGGGCATAGGTTTAGGCTATTTAGGTTTTGTGTTATGCTTTTAGTATATTTGTGGGCCGTGCTTGGGTTTAGATTTAGGTTGGTTAGAGTTTTAGTTCAAGTTTTTGGTTATTATTGTGGTTTTAGGATTTAGTTATTGTCAGGGTGGTTTTTTTTTAAATTAAGTAAACCCAGTTTTAGTTTTATTTAGTTTATTTTATTTTATTTATATTTTTAATTTTATTTATTTATTTTTTATTTTATTTAGTTTGGTTTATTTATTTAAGTTTATTTATTTTAATTTAAATTTTTATTTTAGTTTATTTTAGGTTTAGGTTTAGTTTATTTATTTTTTTAGTTTAGTTTTATTTTATTTTATTTTTGGTATGTTTTATTCTTTATTTTAGGTTTTTTGTTTATTTTTTATTTTTTTTTATATGTTTAGGTTTTAACTTTATTTAGGTTTATTTTTATTTTAATTTTTAGTTTAGGCTTAGGTTTATTTTAGTTTATTTTATTTTATTTAGTTTAGTATTTTAGTTTTATATATTTAGGTTAGTTTTATTTTATTTTAGTTTATTTTAGTTTAGTTTAGTTTATTTTATTTTATTTATTTTAAGTTTATGTTATTTTTAGTTTAGGGTTTAGGTTTTATTTTATTATTTATATTTTATTTTTAGGTTTAGGTTTATTGTTTATTTTTAGGTTTATTTTATTTTCATTTAGTTTTATTTTATTTTAGTTTATTTATTTTAGGTTAATTAATTTTTAGTTTAGTTTAGGTTTCTTTTATTTAATTAGTTTAGTTTTATATTTATTTATTATTATTTAGGTTTAGGTTTAGGTTTAGGTTTATTTTATTTTTATTAATATTTATATTTTATTAATATTTATTTTTATGTAGTTATGTTTGTGGTTTTTAGTTTGTGTTATTTGGGGTAGGGTTAGGGCTCAAGATTTAGCATTTTAGGGAAGTTTGGGTTTTGGGCTCATTTAGGAGTGGTGGCTCAGGTGTGGCTCAAGGGAGGGTCAGGTTATCAGGTTTTAGATAGGGATTAGGGTTTATTTTAGGTTTAGGGTTTAGGTATTAAACCCACAGGTTTGTTTATTTTATTAATCATTTTTATTACTTTTTTTTATTATTTTTTATTTATTTATTTTTATTTTATTTAGTTTTTATTTATTTTGGGTTTATTTATTTTAATTTAGATTTTATTTTATTTTTTTAAATTTAGGTTTAAGTTTAGGCTATTTATTTTCAGTTTAGTTTTATTTTATTTTATTTTTTGGTTTAGTTTTATTTTATTTTTTAGGTGGGTTTTTTATTTTATTATAGGTTTGTTTTAAGTTTTAATTTTAGGTTTTATTTTTTAGGTTTAGGTTTATTTTGTTTATTTTATTTTATTTAGGGTTTAGTTTGTTTATTTTTGGCTTTAGTTTTTATTTTATTTTGGTTTTATTTATTTTAGTTTAGTTTATTTTATTTTATTTTAGTTTATTTTTTTAATTTATTTTAGTTTATTTAGGTTATTTTGGTTTAGGTTTTATTTAGTTTTATTTTATTTTATTTTAGGTTTATTTTATTTTAATTAGGTTCAATTTTATTTTTTTTTTAGTTTTTTTATTTATTTATTTTAGTTTAGTTTTTATTTTTTATTTTATTTTCCTTAGGTTTAGGTTTAGGTTTTAGTTTAGGTTTTTTATTTTATTTATTTTTTTATTTTATTTTGGTTTAGGTTTTTTATATTTTATTTTAGGTTTTATTTTAGTTTTTTAGCTTTTTGTTTTTTTATTGAGGGTTTAGGGTTGGGGTTAGGTTTAGGTTTAGGGTTTAGGTTTATGTTTTAGGGTTTATGATTTAGGTTTAAGTTTAGGGTTTAGGTTTTAAGTTTAGGGTTCAAGTTTTAGTTGTGGTTTAGGGTTTTTTTTTTTTAAACAGAACAAATTCATATTCAATCTTTTTCAATTTCATCAACCACCAACACACCAAGTTTTCTAGACACAAGAGACCACATAAATCATAAATGATCACAACAAATCAAAAAAACTTAGTTAACTAGAACCCCTCTACTATAAAGACAATTCCTCCAGATCGGATTGGTCGTTCTTCGCTAATCCCATTAAAACCACCCCCATCCCTCTAAGTAGCAATCCACCATCATATCCTATCTCCCTCCACCACCACCATTGTAACCTTCATTCTCCCTCACCCATAACCACCACAGCTCCACCACCACCTCCATATCCACCAACACCCATCCCCACCACTCGATAACAAATGCTTCCCTTGGCCTCCACCACCATCTAGACAAGCTGCTGAGTGATATTCCTGCCATCATGGTTCCCCATTTTAGGGTTTAGGTTTAGGTTTAGGTTTAAGTTTTAGGGTTTAGGTTTATTTTTAATTTATTTATTACTTTATGTTTAAGTTTAGGGTTTAGGTTTGGTTGGGGTGTGGTGTAGGTTTAGGGATTAGGGTTTTTAGGGTTTATGCCTAGTGTTTAGGGTTTAGGATTAGATTTAGGTTTTGGGTTTTTAGGTTTTTTGGTTTAGGGTTTAGTTTAGGGTTTAGGTTTAGTGTTTAGTTTAGTTATTTGTGGTTAAGGTTTAGGTTTTTTTTTAAAATAAAACCAAGTATTAGATTCATTTAGTTTACTTAATTTAGTTTTATTTATTTTAGTTGATTTGATTTTATTTTATTTAGTTTTAGTTTATTTTATTTTAGGTTTATTTATTTTATTTAGCATTTTATTTTATTTATTTTTTTTTTAGTTTAGGTTTATTTTAGGTTTTATTTTATTTTATTTTTCTTTTTAGTTTTATTTTTTAGGTTTTATTTTATTTTAGGTTTAGGTTTTAGTTTTTATTTTCACTTTATATCCAGGTTTTATTTTTAGTGTATTTATTATTATTTTTTTAGTTTAGGTTTAGTTTATTTAGTTATGTTAGGTTTGTTTATTTTATTTTAGTTTTGGTTTATTTTATTTTATTTTAAGTTTAGGTTTATTTTAGTTTTAGGGTTTAGGTTTTATTTTTTTATTTATTTTAGGTTTTGTTTTTAGGATTTTTTTAATTTTAGGTTTTTATTTATATTTTTTATTTTATTTTTATTTTACGTTTATTTTTTTATTTTATTTAGGTTTTTATTCTTAGGTTTATTTTATTTTATTTATGTTAGGTTTTTATTTATTTTAGTTTAGTTTAGTTTTTTATTTTATTTTTAGGTTTAGGCTTAGGTTTAGGTTCAGGTTTTTGTTTAGGTTTTCATTTTGTTTTATTTTATTTTTTAATTTAATTAGCTTTAAGTTTTTTTATTCATTTTATTTTTTAGGTTTTATTTAGTTTAGGTTTAGGTTTTTAGGTTTTTACTGTTTAGGGTTCAAGGTTTAGTGTTTAGGGTTTTGGGTTTGAGGTTTGGAGTTTAGGGTTTAGGGTTGTAGATTTTAGTATTGGGGTTGTTGGGTTTAGGGTTTTAGAATTTAGGTTTAGGGTTTAGGCTTAGGGTTTTAGGGTTTAAGGTTATTTTTTAAAGGAAATTAAGGAAATTTTATTGCCATAAAGAAAAGTACAAAGTCCTTAGAGGAGGTAATCTCTAACCTAATGCTCAAAGAGCTACAATAAATCCTAAAGATATAAATCCCCTAACTATTTCAATAATGAAGGAAATAAAGCAAAAGAAACCAAAAAAAATTAACAAGAAAAATCCATGTGAAATAAACTTCATTTGGTCCATTACTAGAAGATCCACCTACAAGACTCTCCCAACCTATAAAAGAAATCTGCAACATACTTTTGAAAGGATGAGTGCAATTAAGCAAGCATAAAATGTAAGAGCAAATAAAATGAGTAAAGTAAAAAAAGGCTTAGGCTCAGTTATAATCTTCTCAAGGAGCAATACTATATGTAAGCATCCAAACTTCAGGAGAACGGTTACAATTACATATAGCACTACCAACAAAAAGAAGAAAGAGTGGGAAACATCAAGGCCATCATAGCCGATACCTGTGTGTAGCTCATCATCCAAAGTCACATCCAGAAGGCTACAAAATCCTCCAAATAGCAAACATAATAGCCAACCACCAAGGCACCTGAATAACCAATGCCCAATAAAAAAGATAATCACCCAACCATCGAGATAAGAATATAAAGTGGAGCACCACCAAAGCCACCACCAAAAAGTAATAACAAAATCAAAAAGAGCAAGCTTATGATAGAGGTAATAACACAAACCAGAGACCAATATGAGCAAAAAAGAAAAATAGAAGTGTTTATATCCTCCACCAACAAAGTAGAAAAAAGAGCACTAAAACACCACCTTAATCGAAAAGGGGTGCAACAAGGTGCCACCCAAACAGAAAGAGGGTCACCACAGCCAAGAGAGAAAAATAAAGCAGAGGAAACCAAAAAATACAGGTCATAGAAAGAACACTAGCAGTTCCTAGCATACCAAAGGACCAAGAAAAGCCCAAAATAGCCACCCCTCCAACCAACCCAGCCATCTAATACAACCAACCAAACCAAACCAACATATCTCCTAGCCAACCACCATGGTAAGACCCAAGTAAGTGTAAAGACCAATAGCGTCATCAAGCCAAAATCACCCAAGATAGCTGTGGGAAAGGGTAGAACCACCAAACCCAACCAACGCAAATTAAAATCCAATCCATGTAAGTAGAACAACTAGCCAAAGGCAAAAAGTTACAAAGCCCAGTAAGATAGACTACAAGCCAACCAACTGGAACAACAATAATAAAAGCACCCAACCAAGCCACCAGCACCCAAGGCCAACTAACAAAAATAAAATAACCTTCAACCAAAGAACTAATACCCAAATCCAAAGCCACAAGAGAGGAAGGCCAATATAGGAGGAGGTCAAAACCATAACTAAAAGAAATAAAATAAAATTAGCAAAACCAACCACCAAGCCCCAGTCAACAAAATAGAGAAAATAACAGCCAACCAATAATGTCCACCATGCCAAAATAAAGCCAAAGATAAACCACCAATAGCCCCCCAAATTAGTCACCAATAGAAAATAAAAAATAAAAATAGCCAGCCATCCAACCAACCTAACCAGCCAAAACTTAGCCAACAATGCCACCCCTGTCAACCACCACAAGATCCAACTTAGGTAAGTTAGCAAGCACCTTAAAAGAGGCAAAACCCATACAAGAAAGAAAACCTACATTAACGCACAACCCAAAAGGAGGATATAAAAAGTAGCCAAGGGAAAATTGGTAAACACCTAGCTGCATGTAGAAAAAAAAACCAAAAGAACCTAGGCTGCACTTATAATAACCACCAAGTAGTAAAAACAAGGCCAATCCAAAAGTAATAGATTAAAAACATAACCAAGCTCATGCTAAAGAGAGAAAATAAGTAGATAACCACAACCTAAAGAGGGTTTAATAGGCAACCAAAAGCAAAAGATCTTAAAACCAACAAAAAAACTAAGCCAAGAATTTATAATCTAAGATAAGGCAATCCAAGATATCATTAGATTAAAAACCTCTTAATAGTTTAGCAAAGTTTGGTTGTCAAATAAAGTGAACTTAGTTAAGTTGGCACCAAAGTTAGCCAAGTAATCAGCACAAGCATTACCTTCATGAAAGATGTGGGAAATTTTAAAACAAACTTGAGAAAGAAGATATTTAGTATGATTATGAAGATAAAATAATGTAGCATTCCCATTTCTATTGTAATTAAGCATGTCAAGAAGTAAGAGAGCATCAACTACAATCTAGATGTTGAGGAAACCTCTATTTAAATATATTTCAATAACTTTATTAACAGTAATAAGCTCAGCAATAACAGAACAGGCTTTTAGAGGATAGTCAAAAGCACAAATGATAGTACCTTTAGAATCCCTAAGGATACCATCACAACCATATTTATTGGAAGCAACAAAACCATCAGTATTCACTTTAATCAAATTATCTTTAGGTTTGATCCAATTGATAATCCTAGCACTTTTATAAGAGTCAAACTTAGGCAGAATGATACTCAATTTTGTAGCCACTGATTTATAACCTCTAAAATGAATATCACTAATAAGATTGGCATTAAAAAGAGCATAAATTTATTTTAGTTTTTTCCAGGTTCCTTTTATGGTTCATAGGAATACCATGATATTTAGCATCATTTCTATCCATCTAGATGAACCGGATAAGGGTAATATCAATTAAAACTTTGATATGACCTTTCACTTTTTTTGAAATAGACTTCAAGAAGTTGATATAAAGAAAGAGAACCTAAAATCATTGGTATTAAATAAATCATCATACCAAAACCATAATTTAGAAGCAATGGCACCATTGACAAAACATGATTTACATTTTCAATATGAAAGCAACAATAGCACTTTGAAGGTAAGTAAAACCCTTTAGTCGAGCAAAGAGTCCACAAGAATAAAGTTATTCAAAATCCTCCAAGCTAAAATTGAATAAGAAATGGGAGTGATATTGTTCTAAAGTTTAATAAAAACATTAGAGGGGTTCTATTTATCTTTAATAAAATTTCAAACCTCTTTAAGAACAAAGTCACCATTATAAGAAAGCTTAAAAAGAATTTCATCAGGGTTTAGGGTTTAAGATTTAGGATTTATGGTTTAGGGTTTACAGTTTAGGGTTTAGGGTTTAAGATTTAGCGTTTAGAGTTTAGGATTTTAGGGTTTAGGGATTAGGTGGGTTTAGGTTTAGGGTTAAGTTTAGGGTTTAGGGTTTAGGGATAGTTTAGATTACTCATTTAACTTTTTTTTTAGGTTTAGGTGTTATTTATTTTAGTTTAGGTTTAGGTTTATTTTATTTTGTTTATTTGAGGTTTAGTTTTTTTCTTTTAGTTTAGTGTTTAGGTGTTTTTATTATTTATTTTTTAGGTTTAGGTTCTTATTTAGTTTTTATTTTTTTAAGGTTTACTTTATTTTTATTTTAGGTTCAGTTTTTATTTTATAATGGTTTTTTTAATTTTTTAATTTTTAGTTTAACTTAGATTTTTATTTATTTTAATTTAGTTTAGTTTTTATTTTTTTATTTTATTTTGTTTTTATGTTTAAGTTTTGTTTTAGATTTAGGTTTAGGTTTAGGTTTTCATTTAGGTTTTTATTTTATTTAAGTTTAAGATTTATTTATTTATTTTATTTTGAGGTTTTATTTAGTTTAGGTTTAGGTTTTTAGGTTTTTAGGGTTTAGGGTTTAGTCTTTATGGTTTAGGGTTTAGGTTTGTAAGTTTTAGGGTTAGGATTTAGTGTTTGTTTATATTTTAGGTTTATTAATTTTATTTTTTTTAGGTTAAGGTTTTTATTTTTTATTTTTGTATATTTTTTAAAATTAAGTAAACTTGTAGGTTTAGGTTTATTTAGTTTATTTTAAATTTATTTTGGTTTATTTTATTTTTTATTTTTATTTAGGTTTATGTTTATTTTTATTTAGTTTAGTTTATATATTAGAGCTTAGATTTTTTATTTTTGTTTATTTTTTTGGTTTAGGTTTAGGTTTTGGTTTATTTTTTAGTTTATTTTTTTAGGTTTAGTGTTTAGATTTTATTTTATGTTTTTTTAAGATTTATTTTTTAGTTTAGGTTTAGGTTGATTTTATTTGTTTAAGGTTTAGGTTTAGGTTCAGGTTTAGTTTATTTTAGGTTTTGGTTTAGGTTTTGTTTATTCTACTTTTTTTTATTTTAGTTTAAATTTAGGTTTATTTTATTTTTAGTTTAGGTTTAAGTTTTTTTTTGTTTAGTTTTAGTTTTATTTTATTTAGATTTTTTATTTATAGTTTACTTTAGGTTTTTATTTCTTTTATTTTATTTTAGTTTTTATTTTTTAAATTTATTTTCTTTTTAGGTTTAGATTCATGTTTAGGTATTAGTTTAGGTTTTTATTTTATTTTATTTTTTTATTTTATTTTGCTTTATGTTTTTATTTCTTTTATAAGTTTATTTAGTTTTGGTTTAGGTTTTATTAGGATTTAGGGTAGCTTAGGGTTTGGTGGGTTTATGGAGTTAGTTTAGGAGGGCTTAGGGTTTATGGAGATTTAGGTTTGGTAGGGTGTAGGGTTGAGTTTAGGGTAGTTTATGGTGGATTAAGATTTAGAGTTTATGGTTTAGGGTTTTAAAGAGGGTTTAGTGGTTAGTTTAAGAGGGTTTAGGTTTAGTGGAGGTTTAGGTGATTAGGGTTTAGGTTCATTTATGATTTAGGACTTTTTAGTTTAAGTTTATTTATTTTAGTTTAGGTTTAGTTTATTTTATTTTATTTATTTATTTAGTTTTTTAGTGTTTTTTTTTTATTTATTTTTTTTTTTTTTTTATGTTTAGGTTCTTATTTAGTTTTCCTTTATTTTATTTTATTTTTATTCAATTTTATTTAATTTATGTTTTTTATTTTTTTGGTTTATTTCATTTTTTTAGTTTTGTTTAGATTTTTATTTATTTTAATTTATTTAGCTTTTATTTTTTATTTTATATTATTTTTACTTTTAGGTCTAGGTTTAGCTTTCAGTTTAAGTATTTTTTATTATTATTTAATTTTATTTAGGTTTACATTTTATTTATTTGTTTTACTTTTAGGTTCTATTTATTTTAGGTTTAGGTTTTTAAGTTTTTAGGTTTTATGGTTTAGTGTTTAAGGTTTAGAGTTTAGGGATATAAGTTTTAGGGTTTAGGGTTTAGGGTTTAGGGTTTTAAGGTTTAGGGTTTAGGGTGTAGGGTTGTAGGTTTATGGTTTAGGGTTAGTTTTAAGGTTTAGGATTTAGGGTTAATGTTTTTTTTTTAAATTTTTGTTTAATTTTTTTTAAATTAAGTAAACTCGTAGGTTTTGGTTTATTTAATTTATATTTTATTTATTTTTGTTTATTTTATTTTATCTATTTAGGTTTATGTTTATTTTTATTTACTTTAGTTTATTTATTTTAGGTTTATTTATTTTATTTTATGTTTTTTATTTTAGTTTATTTTTTTGTTTAAGTTTAGGTTTTAGTTTAATTTTTAGTTTAGTTTATATTTATTTTATTTTTTAGGTTTACATTTTAATTTTATTTTTTTAGGTTTAGGCTTTAGATTTTTAATTTAAGTTTATTTTTAGGATTTGTTTTTTAGTTTAGTTTTAGTTTTATTTTTACTTTATTTTATTTATTTTGGGTTTAGTTTTAGGATTAGGTTTAGGTTAAGGTTATATTTATTCTACTTTAGTTTATTTTTGTTTTGGTTTAGGTTAGTTTTATTTTTATTTTAGGTTTAGGTTTTGGTTTTTTTTTAGTTTCTGCTTTTAGGTTTTATTTTTAATTTATTTTTACGTTTATTTTATAGGTTTAGCTTTTATTTAGTTTTATTTTATTTTATGTTATGTTTAGTTTTTAGTTTTTTTAGGTTTCTTTATTTTAAGTCAGTTAAGGTTTTATTTATTTTATAGTTTAGTTTTATTTTTAATTTATTTTCTTTTTTAGGTTTAGGTTAGTTTAGGTATTAGTTTAAGTTTTTATTTATTTTATTTATTTATTTTATTTTGATGTTTATTTATTTATTTTATTTATAGTTTATTTAGTTTAGGTTTAGGTTTTAGCCAATAGGGTTTGGGTTTAGGCTTAGTGTTTAGGTTTTAGGGTTTAGGGTTTAGGGTTTATTTAGGGTTTAGGGCTTCGAGTTTAGGATTTAAGATTTTATAGGGTTTAGGGTTATAGGTTTAGGGTTCAGAGTTTAGGGTTTAGGGTTTATTTAGGGTTTAGAGTTTATTGTTTAGGTTTAGATTTAGGTTTAGGGTTTAGGTTTAGGGTTTAGAGTTTATTTTGTAATTAGGTTTAGGTTTAGGGTTAGTTTGGGATTTAGGATTTAGGTTTGGTTTTAGGTTTAGTTTTATTTAGTTTAGTTTATTTTAGTTTATGTTTAGGTTTATTTTTTATTTTGTTTATTTTAGGTTTACTTTTTTAGTTTAGTGTTTAGGTTTTTTATTTATTTTAGGTTTATTTTTTTTTAGGTTATTTATTTTAGTTTAGTTTATTTTAGTTTATGTTTTCGTTTATTTTATTTTGTTTATTTTAGGTTTACTTTTTTTAGTTTAGTGTTTAGGTTTTCTTATTTATTTTAGGTTTATTTTTTTTTGTTTCTTTTTTAGTTTTCTTTTATTTTGGGTTATTTTATTTTTATTTTACGTTCAATTTTTATTTAATTTAGGTTTTTTCTTTTAATGCTTATCTCATTTTTTTAGTTTAGTTTATATTTTTATTTATTTTATTTTAGTTTAGTTTTTATTTTTATTTCTTATTTTATTTTACATTTGTTAGGTTTAGGTTTAGTTTAAGTTTTTATTATTATTTAATTTTATTTAAATTTATGTTTAATTTATTTATTTTATTTTTATATTATTTAGTTTAGGTTTTATTTTAGGTTTTAGGGTTTAGGTTTAGTTTTTTAGGGTTAGGTTTTAGGGTTTAGGATTTAGGGTTTTGGTTTAGTTTAGGGTTTAGGATTTTTTGGTTTTAGGTTTAGTAGGGTTTAGGTTTATGGTTTTAATTTTAGTTTTAGGTTATAGGGTTTAGGGTTAAGTTTTTTTTTTAATTTTTGTTTAATTTTTTTTAAATTAAGTAAACTCATAGGTTTTGGTTTGTTAATTTTATTTTAAATTTATTTTAGTTTATTTTATTTTTTATTTTATTTAGGTTTATGTTTATTTTTATTTAGTTTAGTTTATTTATTTTAGGTTTATTTATTTTAGTTTATGTTTTTTATTTTAGTTTGTTTTTTTAGGTTCAAGTTTAGGTTTTGGTTTATTTTTTAGTTTGGTTTTATTTTATTTTTTAGGTTTAGGGTTTTATTTTTTTTTTTTAAGTTTAGGCTTTAGATTTTTAATTTAAGTTTATTTTTAAGATTTATTATTTTTGTTTAGGTTAAGGTTTATTTTTAGTTTATTTTATTATTTAGGGTTTAGGTTTAGGTGTAGGTTTAAGTTTTATTTATTCTACTTTAGTTTATTTTAGTTTTGGTTTAGGTTTTTTTTTAGTTTATTAGGTTTTATTTTTCTTTATTTTTTTATTTTAGGTTTAGGTTTTCATTTAGTTTTATTTTATTTTATGTTAAGTTTAGTTTTTATTTTTAGGTTTTTTATTTTTAGTTTAGTTTACATTTTATTTATTTTATTTAGGGTTTAGTTCATTTTATTTTTATTTTAGGTTTAGGTTTAGGTTTGAGGCTTAGTAAACTTTAGGTTTAGGTTTTATTTATTTTTGTTTAGTATATTTTAGTTTAGGTTTAGTTCATTTTATTTTTATTTTAGGTTTAGGTTTTTTTAGTTTAAGTTATAATTTTGATTTTTTTAGGTTTATGATTTTATTTATTTTTCATTTTATTTTATTTTAGGTTTATTTTAGGTTAATTTTATTTTATTTTAAATTTAGTTTTTATTTTATATAGGTTTTTAATTATTAGGTTTATTTTATTTTTAGTTTACTTTAGATTATTATATATTTTATTTTTATTAGTTTATTTTATTTTATTTTTAGGTTTAGGTTTAGGTTATAGTTAGGCTTTTATTTTATTTTATTATTTTATTTTATTTTTTAGGTTTACATTTTTAATTTATTTTATTTAAGGTTTTATTTAGTTTAGGTTTAGGTTTTTAAGTTTTTAGGGTTTAGGGTTTAGGGTTTAGGGTTTTAGGGTTTGGGGTTTTAGGTTTAGTTTTAGGGTATGGGTTTAAGGTTTAGGGTTAGTTTAGTGTTTAGGTTTAGGGTTTTATTATTTTAGGGTTTAGGGTTTATAGCTTGCATTGGGTTTTGTTTAGTTTATGGTTTTAGTGTTTAGTTTAGTGTTTTTTAGTTCATAGGTTTAGGTTTATGATTAGTTTAAGTTTTGGTTTATAGTTTAGGATTAGGGTTTAGGTTTAGGGTTTAGTTTAGGGTTAGGTTTAGGATTTAGGGTTTTACATTTAAGTTGGTTTAGTGTTTAGGTTTAGGGTTTAGATTTGGGTTTTAGTGGGTTTAGGTTTTAGGGGTTTATGGTTAGGTTTGGTTTAGTGTTTATGGTTGTAGGTTTAAGGTTTATGGTTTGTTTTATGGTTTTAGGGTTTAGGGTTACGGGCTTTTCTATTATTTTTATTTTACTTAATTTTTTTAAATTAAATAAACTTGTAGGTTTAGGTTTATTTAGTTTATTTTTTAATATTTTTTATTTTTTTTATTTTTTTATTTTGATTTAGCTTTATTTTTATTTCTATTTTATTTAGTTTATTTATTTTAGGTTTATTTATTTTAGTTTAGGTTTTTAATATTACTTTATTTTATACCTTTAGGTTTAGATTTATGTTTATTTTTTTAGTTTATTTTTATTTATATTTTATTTTTTGGGTTTAGGTTTTATTTTTTATTTTTAGGGTTAGGTTTAGGATTTTATTTTATTGTTTTAAGTTTAGGTTTCAGGTTTTTATTTTAGGTTTATTTTTAGGATTTAATTTTATTTAGTTTAGGTTTAGGTCTAGGTTTAGTTTAGTTTAAGTTTATGTTTAAGTTTTATTTATTTTAGTTTAGTTTATGTTTAGGTTTATTTTATTTTTATTTTAGGTTTAGGTTTATTTAGTTTAGGGTTTTGGTTTGACTTTTTATTTATTTTTAGGTTTAGATTTTTAGTTAGTTTTTATTTTATTTTATTTTAGGTTTATTTTATTTTTATTTTAGGTTTACTTTTTTAATTTAGGATTTTTATTTTTTTTAGTAAAGTTTATGTTTTTATTTATTTTATTTTTGTTTAGTTTTTATTTTTTTTTAAATTTTTTTATTTAGGTTTAAGTTTAGGGTTTAGTTTATACTTTTATTTTATTATATATTTTATTTTATTTTAGTTCAAGTTTTTTTATTTATTTTAATTTTAGCTTTTATTTAGTTTAGGATTAGGATTTTACCTTTTTAGGGTTTCTAGTTTATGGTTTTTGGTTTAGGGTTTAGGGTTTAAAGGCTTTTTTGGGTTTAAGGTTTAGGGTTTATGATTTAAGGTTTATGATTAAGGGTTTTGTTTTTAGGGTTTAGGGTTTCAGGGTTTAGGGTTTAGGGTATAGAGTTTTTAGGGTTTTGAGTTTAGGGTTTAGGATTTAGGTTTTAGGTATAGAGTTTAGGGTTTTAGGGATTACGGTTTAGGGTTTAGGGTTTTAGGGTTTAGGGTTTAGGGATTAGGGTTTTTAGGGTTTAGGGTTTAGGGTTTAGGTTTAGTTTTTAGGTTTTATGGTTCAAGATTTAGTTTAGGGTTTAGGGTTCTTTGTATTTTTTTTACTACAGAGAAAATTCAGATTCAACATTTCTTCTTTTCGATTTCATAAACCAAGTAACACACTATGTTTTCTAAGGCACAAGCGATGACATAGATAAAAAATGAGCTTACATAGAGCAAATCAAAAACCCTAGATAACTAGAATCATCTCTATTATAAAGACAGTTCCGTAAGCAGTAGATCGAATTATCCTTTCTTCAATTTTTATTTTATTTAGGCTTTTTATTCTAAGGTTTATTTTCTTTAGTTTAGTTTAGGTATTTATTCATTTACTTTTAGTTTATTTTATTTTATTTTTAGGTTTAAGTTTCGGTTTTAGTTTAAGTTTTATTTTATTTTATTTTATTTAGGTTTAGGTTTTTTTATATATTTTATTTTTTAGTTTTATTTAGTTAAGGTTTAGGTTTATAAATTTTTATGGTTTAGGGTTTAGGGCTTACGATTTTAGGCTTTAGGGTTTTAGGGTTTAAGGTTTAGAGTTTTTTTTTAAACTAAGTAAACCAGTAGGTTTAGGTTTATTTAGTTCATTTAGTTTATTTTATTTATTATAGTTTATTTTATTTTATAATTTTATTTATGTTTATTTTTTATTTTGTTTAGTTTACTTTATTTATCTTAGGTTTATTTATTTAGTTTAGGTTTCTTAATTTAGTTTATTTTATAGGTTTTGGTTTACGTTTATGTTAAGGTTTATTTTTTAGTTGAGTTTTATTTTTATTTTATTTTTTATGTTAAGGTTTCATTTTTTTTTTTTAGGTGTAGGTTTTGGTTTTATTTTATTTTATTAGGATCTGGTTTTAGGTTTTTATTTTTAGGTTAATTTTTAGGTTTTATTTTTTAGTTTAGGTTTACGTATATTTTTAGTTTATTTTATTTTATTTAGTTTTTGATTAGGTTTAAGTTTAACTTAATTTAGGTTTAGGTGTAGGTTTTATTTATTTTAGTTTAGCTTATTTTATTTTATGTTTAGTTTATTTTATTTTGTTTATATTATTTTTATTTTAGGTTTAAGGTTTTTTTTTAGTTTAGGGTTTAGGTTTTATTTTTTATTTATTTTTTGGTTTATTTTTTCAGGTTTAGGGTTTAGGGTTTAAGGTTTAGGGTTTTAGGGTTTAGGGTTTAGGGTTTTAGGTTTAGGGTTCTAGGTTTAGGGTTTAGGGTTAGTTTTAGGATTTAGAGTTTAGGGTTTAGGGTTTAGGTTTTTTTTAAAATTAAGTAAACTAGTAGGTTTAGGTTTATTTAGTTTATTTAGTTTATTTTTATTTAGTTTAGTTTATTTATTTTAAATTTATTTTGTTTAGTTTAGGTTTTTAAATTTAGTTTTTTTACTTTTTTGGTTTAGGTTTAGGGTTAAGTTTTATTTTTAATTTATTTTTTAGATTTATTTTTATTTTTATTTTATTTTTTGATTTAGGATTTAGTTTTTATTTTTAGGTTTAGGTTTTAGGTTTATTTTTAGGTTTTATTTTTTAATTTAGGTATAAGTTTTCTTTAGTTTATGTTATTTTCTTTAGTTTAGGGTTTAAGTTTAGTTTATTTTAGGTTTAGGTTTAGGTTTTATTTATTTTAGTTTTGGTTTATGTTTATTTTATCTTGTTTATTTTATGTTTTGGTTTTTTTTGTTTAGGGTTTAGGTTTTATTTTTTTTATTTTTATATTTTTGGTTTATTTTTTAGGTTTAAGTTTTTATTTAGTTTTATTTTATTTTATTTTATTTTACTTTTATTTATTTTAATTTGATGTTTAGTTTTTATTTTATTTAAGTTTTTTATTTTTAGGTTTATTTATTTTTTAGTTTAGTTTAGGTTATTATTTATTTTACTTGAGTTTAGTTTTTTATTTTATTTTATTTTATTTTATTTTATTTTTAGGTTTAGGTTTAGGTTTAGGTTTTGATTTTAATTTCTTTTTTATTTTATTTACTTTAGGTTTATTTATTTATTTAATTTTTAGGTTTTTAGGGTTTAGGGTTTAGGGTTTAGCGTTTGGGGTTTAGGGTTGTAGGTTTTAGGGTTTGGGGTTTAGGGTTACAGGAACCCTAAACTTTAAACCCTAAACCTTAAACCCTAAAAGATAAACCTTAAAACCCTAAACCCTAAAACTAACCCTAAATAATAAAAACTAAATCCTAAAACCTACAACCCTAAACCCTAAACCCGAAACCTGAAACCCTAAACCCTAAACCCTAAACCCTAAACCCTAAGAACCTAAAAACATAAACCTAATCTTCATAAAATTAAAAAATAAAATTAAAAAAAAAAACCTAAACCAAAATAGAATAAAATAACAACATAAACTAAAACCTAAACCAAAACCAAAACCTAAAAAAATTAATGAAAGCTAAATTAAAATAAAATAAATAAAAACCTAAACTAAACTAAAAAATAAATCACTTAAATAAAATAAAAACTAAACCAAAAATAAAAAAACTAAATAAAAACCTAAAGCCATAAAATAAACCTAAAAAAACCTTAAATAAATAAAACCTAAGCCTAAACTTATAATAAACTAAACCTAAACCTAGACATAAACTAAACAAATAACTAAAATAAAGAAAACCTAAACTAAAATTAAAACTTAAAATAAACCTCCTAAACCCAAAAAAAATAAAATAAAATAAAAACCTAAAAATAAACCTAAAAATAAAAAAAAAAAATAAAACCTTTACTTAAAAAATAAACTAAAAATAAAACTATACTAAAAAAACAAACCTAAACATAAACTTAAAATTAAAAAGTAAACTAAAATAAAGCAACCTAAAATAAATTAACTAAACGAAATAAACATAAAAATAAAGCTAAATAAAAATAAAAATAAAATAAACTATAAAAATGAAAAAATAAAAGTCTAAACCCTAAACCCTTAAACTAATCCCAAACCCTATACCCTAAACCCTAAAACTAACCCTAAATCGTAAACCCTAAACTTACAACCCTAAACATAGAACCCTAAACTCTAAACCCTAAACCTTAAACCTAAAAACCCTAAAACCCTAAAGCTAACCCTAAACCCTAAAACCCTAACCCTAACCCTAACCCTAAACACTAAACCCCTATTCCCTAAAGTATAAACTAACCCTAAACCCTAACACCTAAAACACCTTAACCTAAACCCTAAGAGTGGGGAAAACCTTGATGACAAGAACATCACCGTTATCCAGGCTTAGTCTAGATCTGGCGGTGGAGGCGAAGGTGGAGGCGGTGGTTACCGCAATGGTGGTGGGGGATCTGGAGGGGCTGTTGGATATGGAAATGGTGGTTATGGAGGCGGGAGGAGCAACAGAGGTTACAGCCATGGTTGTGGTGGAGGGAGAGATTGGGGATATGATTGTGGATCTTGCTGCTCAAGAGGCCGGGGTGATTCTGATGGGAAATGGAAAAACTCAGAAACGGTTGATCCAAGATGCTGCTTATGGAACAGTGTCTTCATTGTAGAGATGGCTCTAGTTATCTAGGGTTTTCGATTTGCTCTATGCATGCTCATTTTTTATCTATGTCATCGCTTGTGTCTTAGAAAAGTTAGTGTGTTACTTGGTCGATGAAATCAAAATAAGAAATGTTAAATGAATTTGTTCACTATTAAAGAAAACTAAACTTAAACTTAAAAATAAACCTAATATAAAAAAACCTAAACCTAAAAAAAAAAAAAATAAGAACCTAAAGCAAAACCTATAGAAAATAAAAACCAAACCAAAAAAATAAAATAAAAAATAAAACAAAAAAATAAACCTAAACCTAAACCTAAAAAATAAACTAAATAAACTAAAATAAAACAAACTAAAATAAATAACTAAATAAATGAACCTAAATAAAAAAATAAATAAATAAATAAAATAATAATAATAAAAAAATAATAAAAATAAAAAAATAAAATAAAAACTACCTAAATAAATAAAAATTAAAAAAATAAATAAAACCCTAAATAAAAAATAAAACCCAAGCTAAAACTAAACCTAAACCTAAAAAAACCTAAAAAATAAACCCTACCCAAAAACTAAAACCTAAACTAAACTAAATAATAAATAAAATTAAACCTAAACCTAAATAAAAATAAAATAATAAAAATACCTAAACTAAAAAAAAAAAAAAAATAAACTAAACTAAAAAAATAAAAAAAATAAACTAAACAAAAATAAAATAAAAATAAAATATACTAAAAATAAAACTAAAATAAACTAAAATAAAAAAAAAATAAATAAACTAAATAAATAAACATAAAATAAAATAAACTAAAAAAATAAAATAAAATAAATAAAATAAAAATAAAACCTAAACCTAAACCTAAACCCAAAAAAATAAAAATAAAACTAAAATAAAAAAAATAAAAAAATAAAAATCTAAACCTAAAATAAAATAAAATAAAAATAAAATAAACCAAATTAAACTTAAACTAAAAATAAAATAATTAATAAAACTAAACTAAAATAAAATAAATAAACTAAAAAAATAAAAATCTCAATAAAATAAAATAAACCTAATAAATAAAACTAAAATAAACCTCCTAAAAATAAACCTAAAATAAAATAAATAAACTAAACCTAAAATAAATAAACTAAACTAAACCTAAACTAAATAATATAAATAAACTAAAATAAACCTAAACCTCTAAATAAAATAAAATACCAAATAAAAAAAATAAACCAAAAAAAATAAAAAATAAAACATAAAATAAAATAAAAATAAAACTAAAAAAAAATAAAATAAACTAAAATAAAACCTAAAATACTAAATAAACTAAATTAACATAAAATAAAATAAAATAAAAAAATAAAACCTAAATAAAAACTCTAAACTAACCTAAACTAAACCCTAAACCTAAACCTAAAATAAAAAACCTAAACCCTAAAATAAAAAAACAAACCAAAAATCTTAAATCATAAACCTAAACCCAAACCCTAACCTAAACCCTAAACCTAAAACTCTAAACCCTCAACCTAAACTAACCCAAACTTAATAAACCTAAACCTAAACCTAAAAGAATAAACCTACATGAACATCACCATCAACCTTTAAATCATGGAGGAAGGCAATGGTTGCAATTATCATAATGATGGTGAGGGATCTGGAGGTGCTGGAGGATATAGAAGTGGTGGTAGGAGCAATGGTGGTTATGGAGGCAGGATTAGTAATAGAAGTTACAACCTTGGTGGTGGTGGCAGGAGAGATTGGGATATGATGGTGGATGCTCTACTGAAAGATGGTTTAAACTAAAACTAACATTGATCCGATATCTTATGGGCGTGTCTTTATAGAGACAATTCTCATTATCTAGTGCTTTTGATTCACGCTCATTTTTTTATGTCATCACTAGAACTTAGTGTGTTACTTGGTTAATGAAATAAAAGAAGAAATGTTGAATCTAATTTTATTTTCTAATAAAAAAAATAAACTTAAACCTAAAAATAAATCTAAAATAAAAACCTAAAACCTAAACCTAAAAAAATAAAATAAGGACCTAAAGCTAAACCTAAAAATAAAAAATAAAATAAAAATAAAATTAAACTAAAAAAATAAACCTAAACCTAAACCTAAAAAATTAACTAAAATAAAAAACCTAAATTAAAACAAATAAACCTAAAATAAATAAACTAAACTTAAAATTAAAAATAAACCTAAATAAAAAATAATAAAATATATTGAAATAAATAAAAAATAAACTAAATAAACATAAACCTACCAAATTACTTAATTAAAAAATAAAATAAAATAATAAAAATAATATAAAAACACTAACCCTAAATGCTAAAACTAACCCTAAACCCTAAACCCTAAACCCTAAACCCTAAGCTTCCTAGATTTAGGATCCGAGGTAGCTATTTCTTTTGGGCTACGAGCATAAATCCTTGCCTCTTAGGCATTCCCATAAATTTGTGTTGGTTGATTGTAAGCCCACAGTAATCTAATTAAATTTCAACTCAAAACATATAAATCTTATCAACTTCAAAATTACAAAGCCCGATAGATGATTGGAATGCTTTAGGCTTACAAGTATCATGAGCATTCCCTACTTATTTTATTTGGATTCCAAAAATAAGTCTTCTCCTTGAACTTTCCCAATTGATTTTTTAAATACAACAAATCCTTTGATAATCTAACCATGAAATCTTTGGAGATGCTAATTTTCTATTTTAATCGAGTGTACTCTTAGAAAATTTCATTTCCTAAGATGTAATTAACTATTGAGGCTTGCCTCCATAGGGAACTTAAGAACCTAGTTTAATATAAACCTTGCTTTATTCATCCAAGTAAAGTAAGGGAAAAATCTTTAGTACATTCATAGACCCATCATGCCTTAGAGTCCTTCCATTATGTGGGTGATGCCTCTATCTTCGAGATAGCACATCATACCTCATACCGATCATCTCAAAAGTACCCAAAATACACAAGGCCCTCTACTCTGGTTCATTGAATCCTCTCAACATCATCCTTTCTTTTTGGAGTTTGGAGATGTCGATCCTCAAGTAGGCAATGGTTCTTAGACTCATAATGTTGGTGAACAGGTCAACTAGAACTCTAGATAAAGTGCCAACATCCACTATAAGTAAAGAGCGGTGTTTTCATCGTCCCTAAGAGTAAGTCTTCATCGCTAAATGTAACTCCTAAGATGTCCTTCGAGTGGCATGCCTCCTCTTTAGTAGCAGTCAGCTATTCTAAGCATATCTCTAGATCAAGTAAGGCCTTGATTAGAGATTCCCTCATCTCTTGGGATGAGACAAGGGCCTTGTATATGCTTAACTTAGAAGGAAACTTTTTAGAGTGAGCTAGGACATTATAATCAACTCTGGCTTGGTCCTCCATTAGCATATCCATGGGTAGAGAATCCTATGGAGGGGCTATATGCTCACTAGAACCAATGACTATTTTACCCTTATCCTAAAGGGCTACCCTAGGAGGTAGAGCTTTGCCATTGTGTAGGTAGACTTCAATGACTTCTTGGAATGATGAGCTTGGGGAAAGTTCTACCTTCTCATCAGGCTTACCAACAGCATCTCCTATGGGATCCTCAGAGTCAGTTGACTCCAAGTCAATCTCAAGAAGACGATTTATTTAAAGAAGATAGTCCAACTCAATAGAAAGAAAGGATCATTACTAGAGCTATTGCTTTTATTTATTCTCAGAGAGCTTTCAACAGGAATAAAATTAAGAGCATGAGAAGTTGACAATATATAAGTTGAATCAACTTTCTTCATTTTTTTGGGTGGAAGTACATGATAGAAATCAAGTAAAGTAAGCAGAGTTAGAGATTTATGCCCTTATTTGTGTATACAACAATCTTACTTGTAGAAGGCGATCAATCAAAAGAGGTGGTAGCTGCAACGGTGGAGGGAGTACTAGACTCAGATGGTGGCTGTGCTACTAGACTACCTCAGGCAAGTATGGTGAGTTACCCTTTGCAATTAGCAAACCTTCCATGGTGTTTGAGGTTTGAGCTACTTCAGGTACCTTCAAGGAAAGCTTCTTGATTTTAGAAATGATCTTCTTAGAGGATTGGATTGTGAGATATCATAACCTTCTTTGGCCTTAAGAGGATTGCAAGTATCCCCAAGTATCCGCAAGGATTACTATAATAGAACTGGTTGTCCTAATAAGTATTCCTTTGGGATAACTATGGATCTCAACTTGTAGTTGCTCTCAAGCTAGTCCTTAAAAGTGATACAATACTCTAAGACATGGCCTAACATGTGGTGGTTGGGAAATAGCTAGAATCATCTCTCTTGCCTTTCCTCTAGCCTCTCTTATCGATAAGCGAAGAGGTTTCTTTAAGAGATTCTTAAAGATTTTCTAACTACCTCCCTCTTAATTGAATATGGCTTATTCAATATATCGGTAAGAGTTGGTGGAAAGTAGCTTCTTGGCAATGGATATGAATACTACTATTGGGTAGGCTGCTGAGGTGATGGAAATGGTCGTTATGGTTGCTGTGGTGGCCGGTATGATGGCCGAGGTGGTCGAAGAGGAGGTGGCCAAGGAGGCTGCTAAGCTCGTAGTCTCTCATACTGAACTCTGACTGGTTTCTTCCCTCTATCCACTGATGCAACTATCTTTGGCATCTTCTCAAACACCTTCTACAGCTTGGGCCTAGATGAATGTTCGGGAAAGGGCAACTGTTTGGCTTCCTCTTGTAGGCTAGCGGCCTTGTTGATTAATTTCTTAAATGTTTTGATGGTAAAACCCTTAAGCATGAAGGCGATCGGGACATCAATATTCTTGAGAAGAATCTTAATGACATGTTGTTAGGACAGCTGTGGTTTGCATTTCATGCTCAAGTTGCGCGACCTGAGAATGTAATTAATAGGGACCTCATTGTGTTTCTATTTCTCTAAAATGAGGTGAGGTTACCTCTCTTGAGCTCTAGCAAACCTTGATAAATAGGTGCTCAAACTCAACAAAATATTTACCAAACCATTAGCGGTTTGACCAATCAAATGCAACACTTGATATAGCGAAAAGCGGAAGAGGAGTCGTTCTTGGTGTTTGCAACTCTAAAATGTGCAATGTGTTATTGTGGGATCCCACTAGCATCAAAGATGTTGAAGGATGGTGGCACAAAATCCTAAATAAAATAAAAACTAAAAAAAACTTAAACCTAAAAATAAATAAATAAAAACCTAAACCCTAAACTAAAAAAAAACCTAAACCTAAAATAAATTAAACAAAAACCTAAGTAAACTAAATTAAAATAAATAAAACCTAAAACTGAACCTAAAATAAACTAAACCTAAACCCTAGATTAAAAAAAATAAAATAAACTAAAAATAAACCTAAACTAAAAAAAATCCTAAAATAAAAACCTAAAACCTAAACTTAAAAAATAAAAACCTAAACTTAAACCTAAAATAAAAAATAAAACCTAAACTAAAAATAAAATAAAATAAAACTAAACTAAAAATAAACATAAACCTAAAAAAATAAACTAAAATAAAAAAAAACTAAAAAAATAAAATAAGCTAAATAAAATAAAAATAAACCTAAATAGAAATAAAATAAACTAAAATAAATAAAATGAACTAAATCTAAATAAACCTAAACCTGGGTTTATTTAAAACCCTACCCTAAACCCTAAATCCTGATCCATACTAATCTACCCCAACCAACCCACCCCAGACCTCTGCTACTGGGCCTCCACTGACCTGATTACCTAAACCTGACCCCTACCTCTAAACTCCTGACCCTGGGCCCTGGGCCTTAAACTCCTAAACCATCCCTAAACCCCTAAACCTGGGCCTGGGCCCTAAACTAACTTAAATCCTGGGCCCTATCACAGGCTCTGAGCCAAAGTGACCTGACCACTGACTTACCCACCTAAATCCTACACTCCACCCAGGCCCTGGGCCTCCTTAACCCAAACTCTAAACCCTAAACTAAACCATAAAACCTAAACCTTAAACCCACCCAACCCTGATAACCTAAACTAAATAAATAAATAAATAAATAAACCTAAACCTAAATAAAGATAGATAAAATAAAACCTAAACTTAAACTTGAGGTAAAATAAAATAAACTTATAAAAAATAAACTAAAATAAAATAAACAAAAACCTAAATAAACTTAAAAATAAAATAAACCTAATAAAAAACCTAAATAAAATAAAACTAAATGTAAAATAAAAATATAATAAACCTAAAATATAATAAAAACTAAATATAAACCAAACCCAAAAAAATAAACCTTAAAATAAAACTTTAAAATAAATAACAAGTAAAACCTAAACCCTAAACTAAAAAAAAACTTAGAGAAATTAAAAAAATAAAATAAATAAACCTAAATCTAAACTAAAAAAATATAAATAAATAAAACCTAAACCAAATCCTAAAATATCTAAACCTAAACCTAAATCTAAACTAAATACAATAAAATAAACTAAAAAAAAACTAAACCTAAACTAAAAAATAAAGCTAAAAATATAACTAAAATAAAATCCTAGAACATAAAGCTAAAAAAATAAAATAAAAACCTAAACCTAAAATATAAAATAAAAGTTAAACTCAACAAAATAATAAACCTAAACCTAAACATAAAAAATAAACTAAAATTATAAACCTAAACTAAAATAAATAAACTTAAATAAATAAACTAAACTAAATAAAAATAATCCTAAATAAAAATAAAATCAATTAAATAAATAAAAATATACTAAATAAACTAAATAAACCTAAACTTAGGTTTACTTAATTAAAAAAACCCTAAACCCTAACCTCACAAAACCCTAAACCCTAACCTAAAACCCTAAACCCTAAAGCATAAACTCTAAAATCACCCCAAAAAACCTAAACCCTAACCCCACCCTAAACCCAAACCCTCTAAACCTAACGTAACTAAACAAATTAAAAAATAAACTTAAACCCTAAAACCTAATAAGCCTAAACCTAAACCTAAACCCTGAGAATGGGCAGAACTTTGACGGCAGGAACATCATCGTTAACTAGGCTCAGTCTAGATCTAACGGTGGAAGCATAGGCAGAGGTGGCAGTTATTGCAGTGGTGATGGGAAAAGCTTTGGAGGTTACATCCATGGTGGTAGTCGAGGGAAAGATCAGGGATATGATGGGGGATCTCGCTAGTCGAGAGGCCAGGGTGGTTCTGATGGGAATTGAAGAAATTGAAGAATGGTCGATCCGATATGCTGCTTATGGAACTGTCCATATAGTAGAAACAGTTCTAGCAATCTAGGGTTTTTGATTTCCTCTATGTGTGCTCATGTTTGATCTTTGTCATCACTTATCTCTTAGAAAACTTGGTGTGTTACATAGTTAATGAAATTGAAAAGAAGAAATACTGAATCTCAATTTGTTCTGTGTTTAAAAAAAAAACCAAAAACCCTAAACCCTAAACTAAAATGTGAACCTTAGACCTTAAACATAAACCCTAAAACCTAAACACTAAACCCTAAAAAACCCTAAACCCTAAGCCCTAAAAGCATAAACCCTAAAACCTTAAACCCTAAATCCTAAACCCTAAACCCTAAAACCTAAACCCTAAACCCTAAAAAAGTAAAACCTAATCCTAAACAAAATAAAACATAAAAATAAAATATAAAAAATCTAAAACAAAATAAAATAAAAAAATAAAATAATATGAAAACCTAAACTAAAGTCAAAAATTAAAAATCTAAATAAAATAAAAATTAAAACTAAAATAAAAATAAAATAAACCTAAAATAAAATAAAATAAAAGCTAAATAATAACCTAAACCTAAAAATAAATTAAAAAATAAAACCTAAATCCTAAACATAAAAAAATGCCTAAACCTAAAAATAAAATAAAATAAAACTAAACCTAAACTAAAATAAATAAAACCTAAACCTAATCCTAAAATAAACTAAACCTAAACCTCAACCTAAACCCAAAATAAAATAAAATAAACTAAAACAAACCTAAACCTAAACTAAAAAAATATAACCTCAAAATAAACCTAAAATAAAAACCTAAAACCTATACTTAAAAAAAATAAAATAAAAACCTAAACCTAAACCAAAAAATAAAAAAGAAAACATAAACTTAAAAAATAAAACTCAATTAAAATAATAAACCTAAACCTAAACCAAAAACCTAAAATTGAAACTAAAATAAAAAACCCAAACTAAAATAAATAAAGCTAAAATAAATAAACTAAACTAAATAAAAATAAAAAATAAACCTAAATAAAATAATTAAATAAATTAAAATAAATAATAATAAAATTAAATAAACTAAATAAACCTAAATCTACTAGTTTACTTAATTTAAAAAAACCCTAAACCTTAAACCCTAAATCCTACACCCTAAACCTTAAACCCTAAATCCTAAACCTAACCCTAAACCCTAAACCCTAATCCCTAAACCATAACAAAACCCTGAACCCTAAACCCTAAACTAACCTAAACCCTTAAAACCTTAAACCCTAAAGCTAATCACTAAATCCGAAACCCTAAACCATAAATCCTAAACTCTAACCCTAAACCCTAAACCCTAAACCCTAAAAGCTTGAACCCTAAAACCCTAAACCTTAAACCTTAACCCTAAACCCTAAATGCTAAAAGCATAAACCCTAAAACCTTAAACCCTAAAACTCTAAACCTTAAACCTTATCGCTAAACCCTAAATGGTATAAGCATAAACCATAAAACCCTAAACCCTAAAACCTAAGCCCTAAATACTAAACCCTAAACCCAAACCCTAAACTCCAAACACTAAACCTAAACCTAAAGTAACTAAATAAATTAAAAAATAAACCTAAACACTAAAACTTAATAAACATAAACCCCAAGAATGGGCAGAACCTTGACAGCAGGAACATCACCATTAGCCAAGCTCAGTCTAGATCTGGTGGTGGAGGCGAAGGCAGAGGAGGAGGTTATCGTAGTGGTGGTGAGGGATCTGGAAGTGCTGATGGATATGGAGGTGGTGGTCAGAGAAGTGTTGGTTATGGAGGTGGGAGGAATGATGGAGGTGACAGTCGTGGTGGTGGCAGAGGGAGAGATCAGGGATATGATGGAGGATCTCGCTACTCGAGAAGAGGGGGTAGTTCTGATGGCAACAAAAGAAACTGAAAAATGGGCGATCTGATCTGCTGCTTATTGAGATGTGTCTTTACATTAAAGATGGTTCTAGTTATCTAGGGTTTTTTTAAATGCTAATTTGTTCTACGCCTTTCATTTATTTCTTAGAAAACTTGGTGTGTTACTTGGTTGATGAAATCAAAAGAAGAAATGTTGAATCAATTTGTTCTCGCTAAAAAAAACCCTAAACCCTAAACTAAAACTTCAACCCTAGACCTAAAACCTAAACTCTAAACTCTAAAAATCCTAAACCCTAAACATTAAACCCTAAAACTCTAAACCCTAAACCATAAACCCTAAACCATAAACCCTAAACCCTAAACCCTAAACCCTAAATCTTGAACCCTCAACTAACCCTAAACCCTAAAAAGCTAAAAACCTAAGCCTAAATGAAATAAAACCTAAAAATAAAATAAGTAAAAAAACTAAAACTGAAATAAAATAAAAAATAAAATAAAATCAAAACCTAAACTAAAACCTAAACCTAAACCTAAAGCTAAACCTAAACCTCAAGAGAAAATAAAATAAAAAATAAAAACTAAATAAAAATATAAATAAATAAAAACCTAAACTAAAGTAAAAAATAAAAAACTAAATAAAATAAAAACTAAACCTAAAAATATAAAATAAACCTAAAATAAAATAAAATAAAAATAATAAAAACCTTAACCTAAAAAATAAACCTAAAAATAAATAAAAAATACAACCTCAATCCTAAATAAAAAAACTTATACCTAAAATATAAAAAAATTAACCTAAACCTAACAAAAATAAACTAAACTAAAATAAATAAAACCTAAACTTAAATCTAAAATAAACTAAACCTAAACCTAAACCTAAACCCTAAATAAAATAAAATAAACTAAAAAATAAAACCTAAAAATAAATCTAAAATAAAAACATAAAAGCTACACCTAAAAAAATAAAATAAAAACCTAAACCTAAACCTAAACCTAAAAATAAAAAATAAAACAAAACCTAAAAAGTAAAATAAAAATAAAATGAACAAAAAAAATAAACCTAAACCTAAACATAAAAAATAAATTAAAATAAATAAACATAAAATATGTTAACTAAACTAAATAAAAATAAAAATAAACGTAAATAAAAATACAAAATAGAATAAACTAAAATAAATAGAAAATAAACTAAATAAACCTAAACCTACGAGTTTACCTAATTTAAAAAAAATAAAAAATTAAAAAAACCCTAACCCTAAACCCTAAAACTAACCCTAAACCTTAAACCCTAAACCCTAAATGCTAAACCTTAAAACCTTAAACCCTAAACCCTAAATCTTAAACCCTAAATCCTAAATCCTAAATCCTAAATCCTAAACCCTAAACCCTAAACTACAACCCTAAACCCTAAACCTACAACCTATAACCTATAATCCTTAATCCTAAATCAAACCCTAAACCCTAAACCCTAAACCCTAAACTATAAAAACCTAAAAACATATACCTAAACTAAATATAACCTAAAAATAAAATAAATAAATAAACCAAAACCTAAATAAAATAATAAAAGGAAATAAAATAAAAACCTAAACATAAAAATAAAAAATTTTTTGTAAAAATAAAATAAAGTAAACTAAAATATAATAAATAAAAACCTAAACTAAACTAAAAAATAAAATAAACCAAAAAAATAAAAAAAACTAAATAAAATAAAAATAAACATAAAATAAAATTAAATAAATTAAAATAAAATAAAATAAAAACTAAATAAAAACCTAAACATAAAAATAAAACTAAAAAATAAATAAAAAGTAAAACCTAAACCCTAAACTAAGAAAACCTAAGCCTAAAAGAAACAAAATAAAATAAACTTAATCCTAAACAAAAATAAACTAAATTAAAATAAATAAAACATAAACCTAAACCTACACTAAATAAATTAAAATAAACAAATAATATTCCTAAACCTAAATCAAAAAATTAAACCTAAAACCTGAACCTAAAACCTAAACCTAAATACATAAAATAAAAATCTAAACCAAAACCAAAACCTAAAAATATAAAACCAAAACCTAAAAAATAAAATAAAAATAAAACTAAGCTAAACAATAAGCATAAACCTAAACGTAAACCTAAAAAATAAACTAAAATAAAAACCTATACTAAAATAAATAAACTAAATTAAATAAAAATTAATAATAAACATATATAAAAATGAATAATATAATAAACTAAAATAAATTAAAAATAAGCTAAATAAATTAAATAAACCTAAACCTATCGTTTACTTAATTAAAACAAAAGACCCTAAACCATAAACCCCTAAACCTTAAACCGTAAACCCTAAACCCTAAATCATAAAATAAACCCTAAACCGTA
The DNA here is from genome assembly GCA_021442155.1 of Cymbidium sinense. Classification (NCBI taxonomy): domain Eukaryota; kingdom Viridiplantae; phylum Streptophyta; class Magnoliopsida; order Asparagales; family Orchidaceae; genus Cymbidium; species Cymbidium sinense. Next base: position 11,785,752 of record CM038215.1, read on the forward strand.
GACCCTAAACTTACAACTCAAAACCCTAAACCCTAAAAAACCATAAACCCTAAACACTAAACTCTAAAACTAACCCTAAACCCTAAACCTTAAAATCCTAAACCCTAAACCCTAAACCATAAACCCTAACCCCTAAACCCTAAACTTTAAACCCTAAACCCTAAACCTTAAATCCTAAACCCTAAAACCTACAACCCTAAACCCTAAACCCTAAACTACAAACCTTAAACCCTAAACCCTAAACCCTAAACCCTAACAACGTACATACCTATACCTAAACTAAATAAAACCTACAAATAAAATAAATAAAAAAGCCTAAACCTATATATAATAAAAAAATAAAATAAAATAAAAACCTAAACTAAAACCTAAACCTAAACCTAAACATAAACCTAAACCTAAACATAAAAATTAAAAAACTAAACTAAAATAAAATAAATAAAAACCTAAACTACACCAAAAAATAAATAAACCTAAAAAAAAACCTAAATAAAATAAAAACTAAATAGAAAATAAAAATAAAATAAACCTAAAATAAAAAAATAAAAACTAAATAAAACCTAAACCTAAAAATAGATTAAAAATAAAACCTAAACCCTAAACTAAAAAAAACCTAAACCTAAAATAAATAAAATTAAAATAAACCTAAACCTAAACTTAAAATAAATAAAACCTAAACCCTAAACTAAATAAAATAAAATAAATAAAAAATAGAACATAAAAATAAACCTAAAATAAAAACTCTAAAACCTAAACCTAAAAAAACAAAAAAAAACCTATACCTAAACCTAAAAAAAAAAAAATAAAATGTAAACCTAAAAAATAAAATAAAAATTAAACTAAATTTAAAAATAGACATGAACCTAAACCTAAACCTAAAAAGTAAACTAAAATAAAAAACCTAAAATAAATAAACAAAATTAAATAAAATTAAAATTAATAATAAATATAAATAAATAATATAATAAACTAAAATAAATAAAAAATAACCTAAATAAACCAAATAAACCTAAACCTATCGATTTACTTAATTTAAAAAAAGGCCCTAAACCATAAACTCTATACCCTAAACCCTAAAACTAACCCTAAACACTAAACCCCAAACCTACAGCCCAAAACCCTAAACTCTAAACCCTAAAAAACCCTAAACCCTAAACTAACCCTAAACCCTAAACCCTAAACCCTAACCCTAAACACTAAACCCTAAAACCTTAAACCATAAAACACAAAACCCTAATCGTAAACCCTAAACCCTAAAACCCTAAACCCTAAACCCTAAACCCTAAACTCAAACCCTAAACCTAAATAAAATGTAACTAATGAAATGAAAAATTAAGGCTAAACCCTAAAACCTAATAAACCTAAACCCAAAGAATGGGCAGAACCTTGACGCCAGGAACATCACCATCAATGCTCGGCCAGATCCGGCAAGAGGTGAAAGGTTATCACTGTGGTGGGGTATCTGAGGTGCCGGGTGGATATGGAGAGGGTCTGAGTAAGGGTGCTTATAGAGGCGTGAGAAGCGATGGAGGTTACAAACATGGTGGTGGGAGGGAGAGATCGAGGATATGATGGTGGATCCCTACTGAGAGGTCGTGGTTCTGAGGAACTGGAGAAATCAAGAATGGCCAATCCGACCATTGCTATGGAACTTTATCTTTATAAGAGATAGTTCTATTATCTGGGTTTTGATTTGCTTTATGTTTTCATTTTTCTATGTCATCATTTTGTCTAAAACTTGGTGGTTACTTGATGAAATTGGAAAGAAGAATGTTGAATCAATTTGTTCTCTATTAAAAAAACCAAAACCTAAACCCTAAATAAAACCAACCTAAAAACCTAAACCTAACCCTAAACCTAAACCCTAAACCCTAAAAATCCTAAACCCTAAACCCTAAACCCTAAACCTAAACCCTAAACCCTAAAACTTAAACCCTAAACCCTAAATCCTAAACCTAAACCTAAACCCTAAACCCCAAACCCTAAACCCTAAACACTATACCCTAAACACTATTATGCTAAAAATCTAAACCTAAACTAAATAAAACCTAAAAATAAAATGAATAAAAAAATTGAAACTAAAATAAAATAAAAAAAATCAAATAAAATGAAAACCTAAACTAAAACCTAAATCTAAACCTAAACTTTAACCTAAACCTAAAAAAACAAAACTAAAATAAAATAAACAAAAACCTAAACTATACTAAAAATAGAAAACCTAAATAAAATAAAAACTAAACCTAAAATAAAAATAAACTAAAAATAAAATAAAATAAAAACTAAATAAAAGCCTAAACCTAAAAATAAAACCTAAAAATAAAAAAAATTAAACATAAACCCTAAACTAAAAAAAACCTAAACCTAAAATAAAAATAAAATAAACCTAACCTTAGCTAAAATAAACTAAACTAAAGTAAATAAAACCTAAACCTAAACCAAAATAAACTAAACCTAAACCTAAACCTAAACCCTAAATAAAATAAAATAAACTAAAAAATAAAACCTCAAAATAAACATAAAATAAAAACCTAAAACCTAAACCTAAAAAAATAAAATAAAAACCAAAACCTAAACCTATAAGTAATAAAATAAAACTTAAACCTAAAAAATTAAATAAAAATAAAACTAAACTAAAAAATAAACCTAAACTTAAACTTAAACCTAAAAAAATAAACTAAAATAAATAACCTAAACTAAAATAAATAAACCTAAAACAAATAAACTAAACTAAATAAAATAAAATAAACCTAAATAAAAATAAAAGTAAAATAAACTAAAATAAATAAAAAATAAACTAACTAAAATAAATAAACTTAAACCTACGAGTATAATTAATTTAAAAAAAATAAAAAGAACCCTAACACTAAACCCTAAACCTATAATCCTAAACCCTAAACCCTAAACCTTAAAACCTAAACCTTAAACCCTAAATCCTAAATCCTAAAACCCTATACCCTATACCCTACACCCTAAACCCTAAACCCTAAAACCTATAACCCTAAACCCTAAAGCCTAAACCCTAAACCCTAAACTTGAAACCCTAAAAACCTATAAACCTAAACCTAAACTAAATAAAACCTTAAAATAAAATAAATAAAAAACTAAAACCTAAATTAAATGACAAAATAAAAAAAATAAAAACCTAAACTAAAACTTAAACCTAAACTTAAACATAAAAATAATATAAAATAAAATATATAAGGTAAATGAAAATAAAATAAATAAAACCCTAAACTGAACAATAAAATAAAATAAACCTAAAAATGAAAACCCTAAATAAAATAAAAACTAAACATAAATTAAGAATAAAATAAACCTAAAATAAAATAAATAAAAAAAAACTAAAAACCTATACCAAAAAAAAAATAAAAATAACCTAAAATAAATTAAAAACCTAAACCTAAAATAAATAAATAAAATAAATGTAAACCTAAACTAAAATAAACTAAACTAAAATAAATAAAACCTAAACCTAAACCTAAAATTAACTAAATAAAATAAACTAAAAGTAAACCTAAACCTAAACTAAAAAATAAAACCTAAAATAAAAACCGCCTAAACTTACCAAAATAAAACATAAACCTTAACATAAACCTAAAAATAAAAAATAAACCCTAAACCTAAAAATAAAACAAAAACTAAACTAAACTAAAAAAATAAGCCTAAACCTAAACCTAAACCAAAAAAATAAATTAAAATAAAAACTTATACTAAAATAAATGAACCAAAAATAAACAACAAACAACTAAATAAAATAAAATAAACTTAAATAAATAAAATAAAATAAACTGATAAATAAAAAATAAACTCAATAAACTAAATAAACTAAACTTGGTTTGCTTAATTAAAGAAACCCTAAAGCTAAACCCTAAACCCTAAACCCTAAATCTAACCCTAAACCCACCCCTAAACTGACCCTAAACCAGGCCCTAAACCCTAAACCTCTAATCCTACAACCCTACAAAGCCCTGACCATAACCCTGAGCCACAAACTAACCCTAAACCTCAAAATGAAACCCTAAACACACTCAAAACAAACCTATAAACCTAAACATAAACTAAATAAAACCTAACAAAATAAATATAGAGACCTTTAAATAAAATAAAAAAGTTAAAATAAAATAAAACTTAAACTAAAACCTAAACCTAAACATAAAATTAAAAAAAATTAAAATTGAAAAAAAAAAATAAAGAAATAAAACCCAAACTAAATTAAAAATTAAAACAAACAAAAAAAACTTAAATAAAATAAAGCTAAACATAAAATATAAATAAAATTATCCAAAAATAAAATAAATCAAAAATAAAAAAATAAAAACTAAATAATAACCTAAACCTAAAAAATAAACCAATAATAAATAAAAAAAATAAAGCATGACCTAATTAAAAAAACTTAAGCCTAAAATAAAAATAAAATAAATAAGATAAAATAAAACAAAACCTAAACCTAAACTAAAATAAACCAAACTAAAATAAATAAAACCTAAACCTAAACAAAATAAAATAAAACAAACTAAAAATAAACCTAAACATAAAGTAAAGAAATAAAACCTAAAAATAAGCCTAAAACAAAAAAATAAATCATAAACCTAAAGAAATAAAATAAAAACCTAAACTTAAATAAAAAAATAAAAAAATAAAACCTCAACCTCAAAAAATAAAAAAAAAACTCAACTAAAAAGTAAACCTAAATTAAAAAAAAAACTAAAATTAAAAGCCTAAACTAAAATAAATAAACAAAACTAAATAAAAATAAAAAATAAACCTAAATAAAATGAAAAATAAAATCAAATCAAATAAATAAAAGTAAACTAAGTAAACCTTAACCTACCGATTTACTTAATTTAAGAAAAAAACCAAAAACTAAACCTAAAATCCTAACCTGACCCTAAACCACTCCTAAAACCTAAAGCCTAAACCTACCACTGTCAAACTCACCTCTGACCACTAAACCCTAAACCCTAAACCCTAAACTCAAACCACAACTCTAAACCCTAAGCTCCCCAAACCTACCTCCCTAAACCCTAAACCCTAAACTAAACCTAAACCCTAACCTAAACCTTTAACCTAAATCTAACCCTAGGAACCTTGATAGTAAGAACATCACCATCAACTAGTCTTAGTCTATATCTAGTAGTGGAGGCAAAGGCAGAGGCAACGTTTATCACAATGGTGGTGGGGGATCTAGAGGTGCTGGTGGATATGGTGGTGGTGGTCAGAGCAGTGGTGGTTATGGAGGCGAGAGGAGCGATGGAGGTTACATCCATGGTGGTGGTGGAGGTAGAGATCACAGATATGATGGTGGATCTTACTACCGAGAGAGGAGTGGTTCGATGGGCGGAGAAATTGAAGAATGATCGATCTGATTTGCTACTTATGAAACTATGTCTTTATAGTAGAGACGGTTCTAGTTATCTAGAGCTTTTGATTTGTTGTATGCATGCTCATTTTTTATCTAAGTCGTCACTTGTGTCTTAAAAAACTTGGTGTGTTACTTGGTTGATGAAATCAAAAAAAAGAAATGTTGAATCTAAATTGGTTCTCTATTAAATAAAAAAGCCAAAAACCAAAAACCCTAAAGTAAAACTTGAATCCTAGACCTAAAACCTAAACCCTAAACCCCAAAGCTTAAAAACTAAAAATCCTACACCCTAAACCTTAAACCCTAAACCCTAAACCTAAAAGCCTTATTACCTAAATGCTAAACCCTAAACCCTAAACCCTAAAACACTAAACCTTAAACCCTAAATCATAGACCCTACACCCTAAACCTAAACTTTAAACCCCAAATCCTAAACCTTAAACCCTAAACCCTAAAAAGCTAAAAACATAATGCTAAACTAAATAAAACCTAAAAATAAAATAAATAGATAATCCTAAACCGAACTAAAATAAAATAAAAACCTAAAGTAAATCATAAACCTAATCCTAAACCTATACCTAAAATGAAAAAAAAATAAAAAATAAAAATGAACTAAAATTAAAACAACCAAACTAAACTAAAAAATAAAAAACCTATATAAAATAATAACGAAATCTAAAATAAAAATAAAAGAAACCTAAAATAAAATTAAATAAAAACTAAATAAAAACCTAAACTTAAAAAATCCACCTAAAAGTAAATAAAAACTAAAACCTAAATCCTTAACGAAAAAAAACCTAAACTTTAAATAAAAATTAAATAAACAAAATAAAATAAAGCTAAACCTAAACTAAAATAAAATAAACTAAAATAAATAAAACCTAAATCTATAATATTCTAAACCTAAACCTAAACCTAATTTAAATAAAATAAAATAAACTAAAAATATACTTGAACTTAAACTAAAAAATAAAACCTAAAACCCACACCTAAAAAATTAAAATAAATTAAACCTAAACCTATAAATAAAATATTAAAACTAAACCTAAATAATAAAATAAAAATAAAACTAAACTACAAAAAAATCTAAACCTAAAAAAATAATTTTACAAAAAAACCTAAACTAAAATAAATAAACCAAATATGAATAAACTAAACTAAATAAAAATAAAAAGTAAACCTAAATAAACAAAGTTAAAATAAACTAAAATAAATAAAAATAAACTAAATAAACCTAAACCTACCGGTTTACTTAATTTAGAAAAAAACCCCTAAACTCTAAATCTCAAACCCTAAAGCCTAAACCTTAAACCTTAAAACTAACCCCTAAATCGACAACCCTAAACATACAAACCTAAACCCTAAAACCTAAACCCTAAATCCTAAATCGTAAAAAACCTTAAACCCTAAAAAAACCCTAAATGATAAACCCTAAACTAAGAAATTTAAATAAAACTAAACCCATTGGTTTATTAAAAAAACCCTAAACCCTAAATCCTAAACCCTAAGCCCTAAACCCTAAACCTTAAACCCTAAACCCTAAACCCTAAAACTAACCCTAAACTGGCGGAGGTTACAACTGTGGTGGTGGCAGAGGGAGGGATCGTGGATATGATGGCGGATCCTGCTACTCGATTGGTCGGAGTGGTTCTGATGGGAACTAGAGAAATTGATGAACGACCGCTTTGATCTGCTGCTTATGGAACTGTGTCTTTACAGTAGAGATAGTTATAGTTATCTAGGGTTTTTAATTTTCTCTATGTGTGCCAATTTTTTATCGATGTCATTGCATATGTCTTAAAAAACTTGGTATGTTACTTGGTTGACGAAATAGAAAAGAAGAAATGTTAAATCTTAATTTGTTCCCTGTTAAAAAAAATCATAAACCCTAAAGCCCTAAATCCCTAAACCCAGAACCCTAAAACCTAAACCCAAAACCTTAAACACTAAACTCTAAACCCTAAACCCTAAACCCTAAGCCCCCAACCCTCAACAAACCCTTAACCCTAAACCCTAAAAAGCTAAAAAAACAAAACTAAACTAAATAAAACCTAAACATAAAATAAATAAAAAAACCTAAACAAAAATAAAGTAAGAAAATAAAATAAAATAAAAACCTAAACCTTAAACTAAACATAATCTAAACTAAAAAATATAAACTAAACTAAAATAAAATAAATAAAAAATCTAAACTAAACTAAAAAAAACTTAAATAAATAAAATAAAACTAAATTTAAAATAAAATAAAATGAGCCTAAATTAAAAAAAATAAAAATAATAAACTAAAAACTAAAATAAACCTAAAAATAAATCAAAAAAAAAATAAAAAAATAAAACCTAAAACTAAACTAAAAAAAACATAAAATAAAATAAAATACAAGAACTAAAAAAAAACCTAAACATAAACCTAAAATAAACATAAACTAAAATAAAAAATAAAATAAAATAAACTAAGAATAAACTAAAACATAAACTAAAAATAATACCTAAAATAAATCTAAAATAAAACCTAAAACCTAAACCTAAAAAAAATAAACTACAAACATAAACCTAAAATAAAATAAAATATAAAATATAAACCAAATATAAATTAAAAATAAAAAACTAAACTAAAAAAATAACCTGAAAACCTAAACCTAAACCTACAAAAAATAAACTAAAATTAATAAACTAAAATAAATAAAAATAAAAATAAAAATAAAATAAAACAAAAAGATTAAAAATAAACTAATTAAACTAAATAAACTTTTGAGTTTACCTAATTTAAAAAAAATAAAATAAATAGAAATAAATAAATAAAACACTAATTCTTCAACGCTAAACCCTAAACCTACCCCAAAACCCTAATCAACCCTAAACCTAAACCCTAAACTAAACCTAAACCTAAACCCTAAACCCTAAACACTAAACTTTAAACCCAAAAACATACAACCCTAAACCCTAAGAACTTAAAAACCTAAACCAAAACTAGATAAAACCTAAAAATAAAATAAATAAAAAAACCTAAACCTAAATATAATAAAAATTAAAATAAAATAAAACCCAAACCTAAATCTAAAAATAAATTAAAATAAAATATAAAAAATAAACTAAAATAAAATAAATAAAAATCTAAACTAAACTAATAAATAAAATAAACCTAAAAATAAAAAACCTAAATAAAATAAAAAACTAAACATAAAATATAAATAAAATAAACCTAAAATAAAATAAAATAAAACTAAATAAAAAATAAGCCTAAAAAAATAAAAAAATAAATCCTAAACCCTAAACTAAAAAAAAATAAATCTAAACCAAAAATAAACAAAATAAAATAAACCCAAACCTAAACTAAAATAAACTAAAATAAAATTAAAAAAACCTAAGCCTAAATCTAAAATAAACTAAACCTAAACCTTAAACTAAATATAACAAAATAAACTAAAAATTCATATAAACCTAAATAAAAAAAATAAAACTTGGGAAAATAAAGCTAAAATAAGAACATAAAATCTAAACCTAAAAAAATAAAATAAAAACCTAAACTTAAACCTAAAAATAAAAAATAAAACCTAAACCCAAAAAATAAAATAAAACTAAAACTAAACTAAAAAATAAAACATAAACCTAAACATATACCTAAACCTAAAAAGTAAACTAATATAAAAGACCTAAATTAAAATAAATAAACCTAACATAAATAAGCAAAACTAAATAAAATTAAAAAAAATAAAATAAACTAAATAAATAAATAAATAAATAAAATAAATAAACTAAATACTTTATTGTTTAAAATAAAATAAACCCTAACCCACTAAACCCTAAACTACCCTAACAAACCTACCTAAACTAAATCCTAAACCCCACCCTAAACCTAAACCCACCCTAAGCTAAACATTAAACTCAAAATCCTAAACCTAAACCCTAAATCCTCAGTAACCCTAAACCCTAAATGCTAAAACCTAAACTATCTAATTAAAAAAATAAATAAAATAAATAAAAACTAAAAATAAAATAAAATAAAATAAAATAAAACCTAAAAATAAAATAAACCTAAACTAAACCATAAAAATAAAATAAAATAAAAATGAAACTAAAATAAAATAAATAAAACATAAACCTAAAATAAAAATAAAATAAATAAATAAAATAAACCTAAATAAAATAAAATAAACATAAAATAAAACTAAAATAAATAAAAATAAATTAAATAAATAAAATAAATCCTAAACCTAAAACTAAATAAAACCTAAACTAAACCTAAAATAAACTAAACTAAACTTAAATCTAAACCCATAAAATTAAATAAACTTAAAATAAACTTAAATAAACTATAAAACTAAACTAAAATCTAAACTAAACCTAAAAAAATAAAACCTAAATAAAATAAAATAAAACCTAAACTAAACTAAAATAAAACCTACAAATAATAGATGGGTGGTGGGAAATAGGATGGATGTTGATCGCTACTCGAGGTTGGAGTGGTTAGATGGGGGGCGAAAAATGATTGATCCAATCTGCTGTTATGGAACTTGGTCTTAAAGTAGAGACAATTCTAATTATCTAGGCTTTTTGATTTGCTCTATGCGTGCTCATTTTTGCTCTATGTCTTGCTTGTGTCTTAGAAAACTTGGTGTGTTACTTGGTTGATGAAATCAAAAAGGATAAATATTGAATCTGAATTTATTCTCTCTTAAAAAAACCAAAAAACTCTAAATTCAAAACTAAAACCTGAACTCTAGACCTAAAACTTAAACCCTAATCCCTAAAATGCTAAAAACCTAAACCTAAACTAAATAAACAATAAAAATAAAATAAATAAAAAAACTAACCCAAAATATAATAAAAACCTAAACTAAAACCAAAGCTAAAACCTAAACCTAAAATGATAATAAAATAAAAACTAAAAACTAAACTAAAATAAAATAAATAAAAACCTAAACTAAACTAAAAATTAAAAAACCTAAATAAATAAAAACTAAACCTAAATAAAAAATGAACATAAAATAGTATAAAATAAAAACTAAATAAAAAGCTAAACCTAAAAATAAACCTAAAACTAAATAAAAAATAAAACCAAAACCCTAAATAAAAAAAACTTAAGCCAAATATATTTTCAAAATTAACCTAAACCCAAAACTAAAATAAATTAAACTAAAATAAATAAAACCTAAACATAAACCTAAACCTAAATCCAAACCCTAAATAAAATTAAATAAACTTAAAATAAACCTAAACCTAAACTAGAAAAATATAATAAAAAAATAAACCTAAAATGAAAACCTAAAACCTAAACCTAAAAAAAAAAAAAAAAAAACATAAACATATACCTAAAAATAAAAGTGAAACCTAAACCTAAAAAATAAAATAAAAATAAAACTAAACTAAAAATAAAACCAAAATTAATAGATGGTGGTGGTGGTGGTGGAGGAAAGATCGGGGATATGATGGTGGATCCCGCTACTCGAGAGGTGAGTGGTTCTGATGGGAACTAGAGAAATTGAAGAATGGTCGATCCAATCTGCTGCTTATGGAACTAGGTCTTAAAGTAGAGATAGTTCTAGTTATCTAGGGTTTTAATTTGCTCTACGTGTGCGCATTTTTGATCTATGTCATTGCTTATGTCTTAGAAAACTTTGTGTGTTACTTGGTTGAAGAAATAAAAAAAGAAGAAATATTGAATATGAATTTATTCCCTCTTAAAAAAATAAAAAACCCTAAACCCTAAATGCAAAATCCTAAACCCTACACCCTAAAACCCTAAACCCTAAAACCCGAAAACCTATACCCTAAACCCTAAAAACCTAAAAACCTAAACCTAAAGAAATTATAACCTAAAAAATTATAAATAAAAAAAATGCAAATTTAGATAAAATAAAATAATAAAATAAAATAAAAACCTAAACCCTAAAAAACCTAAAACCCTAAAATACTAAACCCTAAAAACCTAAAACCTAAAACCTAAATGAAATATAACCTAAAAAATATAAATAAAAAAATGCAAACCTAGATAAAATAAAAATAATAAAATAAAATAAAAACCTAAACTAGAACATAAAACTAAAGTGAAATAAAATAAAAAATAAAAATAAAGAAAATAAAATAAAGAAAAACCTAAAATAAACTAAAAAATAAAATAAAACTATGTATTAATAAACCTTAATAAAATTAAAACTAAATGTAAAATAAAAATAAAATAAACCTAAACTAAAGAAAAATATAAACTAAATCAAAACCGAAATTGATAAAATAAACCTAAATTTCAAGCCTAAAAATAAATAAAAAATAAAATCTAAACCCTGAAATAAAAAAAACTTAAACCTAAATTAAAAATAAAAAAACAAAATAAAATAAATATAAACCCAAACTAAAATAAATAAAATATAAACCTGAACCTAAAATAAACTAAACATAAACCTAAACTTAAACTAAATAAAATAAAATAAACTACAAATAAACCTAAACCTAAACTAAAAAAAAATCTAAAACCTAAACTTAAAAAAATAAAATAAAACCTAAACTAAACCTAAAAAATAAAAAATAAAACTAAAAAAACTAAAAATAAACTAAAATAAAATAAACCAAAATAAAAAAATAAAATAAATAAACTAAAATAAATAAAATTAAAAATAAATCTAAATAAAAATTAAAAATAAAATAAACTAAAATAAATAAAAAATAAACTAAATAAACTAACTAAACCCTAATAGAAAAACTAGATCTTCAATCTAAAACCTGTACCCTAAACCCTAAATACTAAAACCTTAAACCCTGAACCCTAAACCATAAAACTTAGGCTGTAAAGCATAAACCCTAAACCCTAAACCCTAAACATTAAACCTCAAACCCTGAACCCTAAACAAACCCTAAACCCTAAACTTTAAAAAGCTAAAAAGTTAAACCTAAACTAAATAAAACCAAAAAATAAATTAAATAAAAAAACCTAAACCAAAATAAAATAAAATAAAAACCTAAACTAAAAGCTAAACCTAAACCTAAAAAGAAAATAAAATAAAAATAAAAACTAAACTAAAATAATATAAATAAAAACATAAACTAAACTAAAAAAATAAAATAAAAAACCTAAATAAAATAAAAACTAAACATAAATAAAAATAAAAAAACCTAAAAGAAAATAAAATAAAAACTAAATAAAAACATAAACCTAAAAAATAAACCTAAAAATAAATAAAAAATAAAACCTAAACCCTAAAATAAAAAAACCTAAACATAAAATAAAAATTAAATAAACCTAAACTGAAAGTAAAATAAGTTAAGCTAAAATAAATAAAACCTAAACCTAAACCTAAAATAAACAAAGCCTTAACCTAAACTTAAACCAAAAATAAACTAAACCCAAAAAATTAAATAAAGTTTAAATAAATGTAAACCTAAATTAAAAATTATAACCTAAAAATAAACTTAAAACCTAAACCTAAAAAAATGAAATAAATACCAAAACCTAAACCTAAAAATAAAAAACAAATCTAGACCTGAAAAATAAAACAAAAATAAAACTAATCTAAAAGATAAACCTAAGAAAATAAACTAAAATGAAAAACATAAACTAAAATAAATAAACTAAACTAAATAAAAATTAAAAAAAATGTATATACAAATAAAAAATAAAATAAACTAAAATAAATAAAAAATAAACTAAATAAACTTAAACCTTAATTTGTAATTTAAAAATAAAAAATTAAAAAACCTCTAACCCTAACCCTAAAACACTAACTAACCATCCAACCCTATTCTAAACAATCTACCCTAAACCCTAAATCTTAAAACCATATACCTAAACTATAAACCCTAAACCCTAAACCTCATTAAACCCTAAAATTCTACCTAACCCTAACCCTCCTCCACTGACCCTCCACAACCTAAACCCCAAACCCTCTAAACCTCCCCCCTAAAACCTAAAACCTAAACCTATACAATAAACCAAAAGATAAAATAAATAAAACCTAAACTCAAATAAAATAAAAAATAAAACCTAAACTAAAACATAAACCTAAACCTAAACCTAAACCTAAATTTAAAAATATAACTAAATAAAAAATTAAAACCTAAACTTAAAAATAAAATAAACCTAAAAAAATTAAATAAATTAAAAATTAAATGTAAAATAAAAATAAAATATAAACTAAATAAAAACCTTAACCTAAAAAATAAAATTGATAATAAAACCTAAATATAAATAAAAAAATAAAACCTACACCCTAAACTAGAAAAAAACATAACCTAAAATAGACATAATAAAATAAACTTAAACCTAAAATAAAATAAACTAAACTAAAATAAATAAAACCTAAACCTAAAATAAACTATACCTAAACCCTAAACTAAATAAAATAAAATAAACTAAAAATAAACCTAAACCTAAACTAAAAATAAAACCTAAAATAAACCTTAAATAAAACCTAAACCTAAAAAAATAAGATAAAATCATAAACCTAAACGTAAAAAATAAAAATAAAACATACACCTAAAAATAAAATAAAATAAAACTAAACTAAAAATAAAAATAAACCTAAACTTGAAAAATAAACTAAAATAAAATACCTAAATTAAAATAAATAACCTTAACCTAAACATAAAACTAAATAAAAAAATAAAGTAAAAAAATAAAAAATAAAAAATAAACTAAATGAACCTAAACCTACCAGTTTACTTTATTTTTTTTTAAAAATAACCCAAAGCCTTAAACCCTAAATCCTAATCCCTAAACCCTAAACCTTAAAACTAACCATGAACCTAAACACTAAGCATACAACCCTAGATTACAACCCTATACCTTAAACCCTAAACCCTAAACTAACCCTAAACCATAAACCCTAAACCCTAACCCTAACCCTAAACCCTAACCCTAAACCTAAACCCTAAACTTTAAAACCCTAAACCTTAAAATCCTAAACCTAAACCCGAAACCCCATACCCTAAACCCTAAAGACCTAAAAACCTAAACCTAAATTAAATCAAACCTAAAAATAATATATATAAAAAAACATAAACTAAAATAAAACAAAAATGTAATAAAATAAATACATAAACTAAAACTTAAACTTAAAAATAAAATAAATTAGAAAAATTAAAATAAACTAAAATAAAATAATGTAAAACCTAAACTAAACTAAAAATAAGATAAAACTAAGAATTAAAATCCTTAATAAAATTAAAACTAAATGTAAAATAAAAATAAAAATAAAAACTAAATAATGACGTAAACCTAAATATAAATAAAAAATAAATTTAAACCCAAAACTAAAAAAACCTAAGCCTAACATAAAAATAAAATAAATAAAATAAAATAAACTTAAACCTAAACTAAAATAAATAAAACCTTACCTAAACTGAAAATAAACTAAACCTAAACTTGAACCTAAACTAACTAAAATAAAATAAACTAAAAAAAAAACCTAAACCTAAACTAAAACCTAAAATAAACCTAAAATAAAACCTAAAACCTAAACCTAAAATAAAATAAAACCTAAACCTAAACCTAAAATAAAAGTAAAACCTAAACCTAAATAATAAAATAAAAAAATAAAACTACTAAAAATAAACCTAAACAAAAAACTAAAATAAAATAACTAAACTAAAATAAATAAACCTAAAATAAATAAACTAAAATTAATGAAAATAAAAAAATAAACCTAAATAAAAATAAAAATAAAATAATCTAAAATAAATTAAAAATAAACTAAATATACTAAATAAACCTAAACCTACTAGTTTACTTAATTAAAAAAACCTTAAACTCCAAAATCTTAAACCCCAAACCCAAAACCCTAAAACTAACTCTAAACCTCAAACCCTAAACCTATAACCCTAAATTGTAATCCCTAAACCCTAAATCCTAAACCCTAAACCCTAAACCATAAACCATAAACCCTAATCCTAAATCGTAAACCCTAAAAGCATAAACCCTAAACCCTAAACCCTAAACCCTAAATCCTAAACCCTACACCCTAAACCTTACACCCTAAACCCTAACCCAAAACTTTAAACTTTAAACCCTAAATCGTGAACCTAAATCTAAAGTAATGAAATAAATTAAAAAATTAAACCTAAACCATAAGAATGGGCAGAACCTTGATAACAAGAACATCATTGTCAAGCAGGCTCAGTCTAGATCTGGTAGTGGAGGCGAAGGCCAAGGTGACGGTTATCGTAGTGGTGGTGGGGGATCTGGAGGTGGTGGTCAGAGCAGTGGTAGTTATGGAAGTGGGATGAGTCACAGAGTTTACAATCGTAGTGGTTGTGGAGGGAGAGATTAGGGATATCATGGTGGATCTCGCTACTCGAGAGGCCAGGGTGGTTTTGATGAAATAAGAGAAACTAAAGAAGGGCCGATCCGATCTATTTCTTATGGAACTGTGTCTTTACAGTGGAGATTATTCAAGTTATCTAGGGTTTTTCATTTACTCTATGCATGCTCATTTCTTATATATGTTGTCTCTTGTGGCTTAGAAAACTTATTGTGTTACTTGGTTGATGAAATCAAAAAGAAGAAATGTTGAATTTAAATTTATTCTCCATTAAAAATAAATCAAAAACTCTAACCCCTAAACTAAAAGCTGAACCTTAGACCTAAACCCCAAACCCTAAACCCTAAGTCCTAAAAGCCCTAAACCCTAAACCCTAAACCCCAAAACCCTAAACCTAATCCACAGTCCTAAACCTGACCCAAATTGTAAAACCTAAATTCAAAACCTAAAACCACAAACCACTAAACCTAAAAAAAATCCTAAAAAAACTAACTAAACCCAAATACTAAACTCAAACCCAAACCTAAACCACAACCTAAACTAAACCCTAAACCACAAAACCCACCTTAAACCACTAAACACAAACCTGAACTTTAAACCTAAACCATAACCCTCAAACCTAAATACAAAGCTTTAAACACTAAAACCCAACCTAAAACCCTAAAAAAAAATAAACCCTAAACCCTAAACCCTAAAACCCTAACCCTATCCTAAATAAAATTGAAACTTAAACTAAACTAAATAAAACATAAAATAATATATAAAAAGCAAAAAATAAAATAAAATAAAATAAAACCTAAATAAAACTAAAATAAACTAAAAATAAAAAAATAAAATAAAATAAATAAATAAAATAAAATAAAACTAAAAATAAAAAAAACTAAATAAAATAAAAAAATGTAAAATAAAATAAAAAATAAAATAAAATAAAATAAACTAAACCTAAAAATAAACCTAAAAAATAAATAAAACTAAACTTAAAAACCTAAACTAAAATAAAAAAATAAAATAAAATAAACCTAAAACCTAAAACTAAACTAAAATAAAACCTAAAAAAAAACCTAAACATAAAAATATAAAATAAAATAAAATAAAACTCAACTAAAAAAATACATAAACCTAAATAAACCTTAAAAATAAAATATAAAATAAAAAAAACCTAAACTAAAATAAATAAAAATAAATAAACCTAAATAAAAAGAAAAATAAAATAAATTAAAATAAATAAAAAATAAACTAAATGGAACTATAGTGGTGGCGGAGGGAGAGATCAGGGATATGATGGTGGATCTCGCTACTCGAGAGGCCGGAGTGGTTTTAATGGAAACTAGAAAAATTGAAGAAGGGTCGATAGGATCTGCTGCTTATGGAACTGTCTTTATAGTGGAGACAGTTCTAGTTATCTAGGATTTTTGATTTTCTCTATGCATGCTCATATTTTATCTATGTCGTCGCTTCTATCTTAAAAAACTTATTATCTTACTTGGTTGATTAAATTGAGAAGAAGAAATGTTGAATATGAATTTATTCTCTATTGAAAAAACCCCAAAAACCCTAAACACTAAAAAAAACTTGAACCTTAGACCTAAACCCTAAACCCTCCACAGCCCTAAAACCCTAAACTTAACCCACCCTAAAATTAATCATAAACCACTAATCTTCACCTAAACTCACACTACCACAACCACATCACTTTTAAACCCACCACTTTAAAACCCTAAAACCTCCACCCTAAACCCTGTTAACCTACACACCTTAACACTAAATCTTAAATCCTAAACCCTAAAGTTACTAACACTCAAACTCAACCCTTTAACCCCTAAACCCTACCCAGGTTAACCTACTCTAAAAAACTTAAACCCTGGGTTAACTCTAAATAAATAAACCTAAACCCTAAAACTAAATAAACTAAAATAAACTAGCCAAACCCTAAACTACCCAAAAACTTACCCTGACCCTAAACTAAACCCTAAATGCTATAAAATATAATACCTAAACTAAATAAAACATATAAATAAAATAAATAAAACCTAACCCAAAATAAAATAAAATAAAATAAACTAAATTAAAATAAAACATAAACTAAACAAAAATAAATTAAACCTCAATAAAACTTAAATTAAAACTAAAAAAATAAACCTAAAATAAAATAAAATAAAACTAAATAAAACCTAAACCTAAAATGCTAAAATAAAATTGAAAATAATTAAACATAAAACTTAAACCACTAAAAAACCTAATCCTAAAATAAAAATAAAAAAAACTTGAACCTAAACTAAAATAAACTAAACTAAAATAAATAAACTCTAAACCTAAACCTAAAGTAAACAAAACTTAAACCTAAACCTAAACTAAATAAAATAAAATAAACTACAAATAAACCTAAACCTAAAAATAAAAAATAAAACCTAAACTTAAAAAGTAAAATAAAAATAAAACTCAACTAAAACATTAACTTAAACCTAAAAAATAAACTAAAATAAAAAATCTAAACTAGATTAAATAAACTAAACTAAATGAAAATAAAAAATAAACCTAAATAAAAAATAAAATAAACTCAAATAAACAAAAAATTGACTAAATAAACCCAAACCTATCAGTTTACTCTATTATTTTTTTTTAAAAAATCCTAAACCCTAAATCCTAAACCCTAAACCTTAAAACTAACCCACTACACTAAACCTAAACCTTAAACCTACAACCCTAAACCTACAAATCTAAACCCTCTAACCCTAAACCCACACATAAACCACAAACCTAAAACCTAAACCCTAAAACCATAAACTATAAATCCTAAAACCTACAATCCTAAACCATAAACTTGAAACCCTAAACCTAAAACTAACCCTAAACTAACCCTAAACCTTAAGAATGGGCAAAATCTTGACTGAGAACATCTCACAACTAGGCTGTCCCAGATTTGGCGGTGGAGGCAAAGGCGGAGGTGGTGGTTATCATAGTGGTGGTGGGGGATCTAGATGTGCTAGTGGATATGGAGGTGGTGGTTGGAGCAGTGGTGTTCATGGAGGAAAGAGGAGCGATGGAGGTTATAGTTGTGGTGGTGAGGGTAAAAGATATCGGGGATATGAATGATAGATCTCATTTCTTGAGAGGTGGTCATGGTTTTGATGGTAACTAGAGAAACTGAAGACTGGCCAATCTGATTTGCTACTTATGGAATTATGACTTTATAATAGAGATGGCTTTACTTATCTAGCATTTTGGATTTACTCTAATGGTCTTCATTTTTTATCTATGTCATCGCTTGTGACTAAGAAAACTTGGGGTACTACTTGGTTGATGAAATCAAAAAGAAAAAATGTTGAATCTTAATTTGTTCTCTATTAAAAAAAACCTTAAACCCTAAACCATAAACCCTAAACTAAAACTTAAACCCTAAACCTAAAAGTAAAACCCTAAACCCTAAACCCTAAATCATAAACCCTAAACCCTAAACCTTAAACCCTTAACCCTAAACCCTAAACCTTAAAACTATAAACCCTAAATCCTAAAACCTATAACTCTAAACCCTAAATTAACCATAAACCCTAAACCCTAAAACTAACCCTAAACCCTAAAACTAAAACCTTTAATAAAGATGTCATTAGGAGTAGATCTAAAGAATGACCTAATTCTATCATAGTTATGGTAGCTAAAGAAAATGTCTTCAAGAGACATTCCCTTGACTATTAGAGATTTGAATACCCTAAACTCTAACCCTAAATCATTTTATAATACCATATATTAAGTATAATGTAGCATCATGTATTTGAGCATTTAGTGATGTGTTTTTGAATGTTATAAGATGTTTTAAAATGTTTTAGTATATTATGGTATTATGCCCTATAGTCTATATGAATATAAATAATAAAAATATTGATTTAATAAATCAGATGATGAAATAAATTTGTAGTGGGAATTAGGTTGTAGTACCAAAGGTGTGCTACGCCATTTATAGTCTAAAAAGTAAGATTTTATGTTCAAAATAAATATTATATCTTGTAGCATAGTATAGCATCATATATCATAATATATTGTTCTACGAATTTTAAATTCTTTTAGTATTTTACAATCATGCAGTCAAGCTTACACTAGCATTATTTATAAAAATGTTGATTTAGACTTCAAAATGGTGGAGTTTGACCAAATTTATAATTGGTAGAGCATGGCATTATAATACAGTGTTTTAATTTAAAATATGTAAGTGATACAACTAAAATATATAGTTTTTTATAGTTTAGACTAATTTTATGATTTTTTTATCTTAAGCAATCCCTTGTGATGTGATATACAATATAATATAATTTAATATGTTATATGTATTATGATATATGATGCCATAACATAGTGTAGCATCAAGCATTATAGAATGTTATTGTGTATTACTACTTGTTGTTTAGCATATTTTAGTTTGTTATTGTATGATGTAGTAGAGTTTGTATTAGCATAATTCATAAAAACTCTAATTTTTAGGCTAAGATGAGGTGCTTTGGCCAAATTTAAGGTAAGCTTTAGGGAACATCATTAGGGGTGTGCTATGGTGTGTCATTTAATCAAAAGATTGGAATTTTGCATCAAAAATAAATGTTCATTTTTCATCCAAATTTTATAATTTTTTGCTTAAAGTGATTCATTTTAAGGTTTAATGTAAGATAATATATTATATGAAAAATATATTAAAATATAATATACATAATAGTATAACTTCACATATATATGAATGTGGTGGTGTGTTACTAAATGTTATTGTAAATTTTAGTATGTTTTACTTTTGTTATAATACATTGGGTTAAAACTCACAAAAATGTTAATTTGAAGGTTGAGATGGAAAAATTTCACCAAATTCATGGCACACACCAAGAAGAAACAAAAAAAGTATGCTATTTTGTACCATTTCTAATAGAAAATTTACAATTGCACATCGATAATGAACATTATTCAGATTTTGAGAAAATTTTGTTATTTATTCCTTTTAAGTGATTCTAATAAGGTGTAATGTTAGATGATATATTATATTATAGAAAATTATAATATAACATCATATATTATAATAAAATATAGTGTGTTAATTAATAATATAATTTGTTATGCATGATATTGTATAGTTAGTTTGAGCTTGCACCATCAATCAATTAAATGATTACAATGTTAAGATGATGTAATTTGAACAAATACATCGTTAGGGTTTTGGTTGAAGTATTAAAGGTGTGCATAAGAGAAGAAAAAAGATTTGATGAGAATTCCATGTCAAGGACATGGAGGGAGATATGCTAGGGGATCACACATGCATTGGACATGACATATTAGGGGTCCATGTCGAGGGCATAGAAGGAGAAAATCTACTAGGGATAACGTTTGAATTTGATTTTATTATATGATCTATGGAAAGAATATCCTCTAGAGATAAAAATCTATAATCCAATAGGTATTAAGATTGAATTGAATTGAATTTATTTTATTTTAACTGATGTGGAGGCATATCTGCTAGAGATTTGGGCTCAAGTCCACTAGGGATCGGGTATATGAACCATCCACTAAGGAAGCAGCTTCGGATTATCCATAGGGGATTAGGATTTGAGTTTGATTTCATAGATTTGTTTGGGGTTGTATCCACTGGAGAGAATAGTTTGGTTGGATTTCTTTGATATCGACTCTATTGGGGGAGTTAGTTTAATTTGGTTCCATTGGGGAGGTTGGTTTTGAATTTGATTTGTTTGCTTGACTTATTTATATACAATTTGGGGTCTAGGGAGAAGGTTGTGATTTAACTCCAGGGAAAATCATTGGGTTTAATTTAATTTGATGTATGGACCTTGTGGTTATGATGGACCGACCCAGAAGGGGTTATATGCCTTGACCTACATTAAGTTTGCAAATCCAAAGGGATAGTCTACCGACTATCGGGTAGAGCTAGCTAACCTAAGGGGTTGCCTTTTGATGTGCAATAGTTATGCTAGAAAGAAGGTATAGTAGACTTACATCTTCCAAAGTGAGGAATAACCACTAGGGTGACTTGTTGGATGCATAACAAATCGGACCTAACCTAGGTGACTCTTGAGAAAATGTCATTGGGGACTTATGTCAACTCAAAAGAAGTCAGGATTAATTTTATCTTAATTTCATGTGATTTGATATAGTTTGTTTGGTTTAGTTTGATTTTAAATTGAGGGCATATTTTCTAGGGATGTGAGCTCGATCAAATTTGATAGATTTAATTTATGGACCATGTCGGTGTGTGATGGAACCACTGAGAAGGGGCTATATCGGACTTATCTTATCTCAGATTTACAAATCCAAAGGGATAGTCTACTGGTCATGGGGTAGAGCTAGCCAACCTAAAGGGTTGCCTTTCGATGTGCAACGACAGTGCTAGGAAGAAGGCGTAGCAGACTTACATCTTCTAAAGTAAGGAATAACTACTACGGTGACCTGTTGGTAGCACAACAAATCGAACCCGACTTAGGGGTGACTACTAAGTGAATGCCATCAGGGACTTATATCAACTCAAGAGTTATTAGGTGATTCCTATAGGAGTTTTGACACTAAAGATAAGATACTTGCTTAGAAAAGGTACCCTAGAGGTCCTCCTAATGCACAAGTGAATATATATTTTATTTATAAGTTTGCATGGACCATGTCGATGTGCAAGGGACCACACTGAGAAGGGGCTATGTCAACCTTGACCTATCTCAGATTTAATGGGCCAAGCGAGAATCTACACATCCACAAGATGGATTCTCCAACCATAAAGATGGTTACTAGGAAAGGGGAACTATCTAATATGATAGTAACCTAGGTAGTGTCTAATTGGGGTCAAGGATGTGATCCAAATATAGGGTCCACGAGGAGGCATGGCGGCGTTATCTCGAGACGGAAAGAAAGCTTATAGGTGTAGGGTGGCTAACTCAAGGATAAAGCATAACAGACTTACATCTACCATGAGTGGTGTATCCTAAGGTGTGAGAACCAACCAACCTAAGGTGTATCCATAATCATGAGTGGTGTATCCATCAACATAGTGAGAACTAACCAACCTAAGGTGTCTATCGGTATGCTACTATTAATCTGGAAAGAAAGCATGTAGGATTTCAACTTTCCAAGCGAAATTGATGATCAGAATAGTCTGTCATTGGTGGGACATATGTTATCTGACCTAGAAAGACTATTAAGCGGGGAGCCCTAAGGAAGGATTGGACCTAGACTTTAAGCATTTAGGAGGGAAGGAGCCGCTAGGGGACTTATCCTAAACCTCAAATATACTCGACCCAATATGTGTACGAAGGCTAATCTAAGAAGAAAGCATAGCAGACTCACATCCTCTTAAATAAAGCCAACATGAGGTAGCTTACTGGCCATGCAGTAAGGCCTACCAAACTAACAAGGAGCTTATCGGTGTGCAGTGGCCAAGAAAGGAAGGAAAGCATAGAAGACTTACATCCTCCAAAGCACGAAGACCACTAGGGTGACCCACTAACAGGGTAGCACGTTAGCCTGACCTAGAGCAGCTACTAAGTGAATGCTATTGAGGGCGTAATCTCAACTCATAGTAGCCCAAGACAAAAGATATGTGCTTATTTTATATGTTTGTGTGTAGTTTGTGTTTATGTTGTGTCATTAAAGGATAGGACACCGCTCGAGTTTAATACACCTACCCTAAACACATCGTGGCAAATTCGCAAACAAGAATACCTTCAACATGGAAGAGATTGAATTCAAAATAGAATTTTCATTGATGATAATTATTTTTAAACATGGTTTATAATATTTCTGTAAGAAAAGCCCATTGATCGGAAGCATTGGGCCCTCTCCCTTATGATTAATAAGTTGATAAGATCCTCTTTAGTAAGCCTTCTCTATGGTGAAAGGGCCTTCCCAAGTGGGTTCAAACTTGCCTCCCATCTTATGATGGGCAACAATCAGTCTCCTTAGAACTAAAATAAGCTCTCCTACTTGAAAAGATCTAAGACTAACCAACTTGTTCTGATCTTGAATCATTTTAACTTTGTACAACTTGATGTTTTGGCATGCTCACATGCATCTCTTTTTTAAACCTTCGAGCTCTTCTAATAGCAACTTAGCATTCTGCTCTGTTGTGATCATGCTACCCACATCTATCCTCAGTGATGGGAGTTGGACTTCTAATGGTAGAATGACTTCAAACCCATACACTAAGGAGAAAGGAGCAGGCTAAGTTGGTGCTCTATATGTGGTGCGGTATGCCCACAAGGCTTTAACTAATTGCTCATGCCACCATCGCTTATTGTTGTTGAGTATCTTCTTTAGTATTTGGATGAGAGTTTTCTTGAAGACTTCTGCTAATCCGTTTGACCTCGGGTAGTTAATGGTAGAATTTATCTAATCTATGTTGTGTCTCTAAGAAAAGTTGCTGATCTCGGTGCTCTTGAATGTAGTATCATTATCAAATATAATTGATCGAGGCACAACCAAATATATATATGATATGGTTCCTAAAAAACTATAGCACATGCTGAGCTATGACCTCTTTGAGCGCAATCACCTTCTCCCATTTGGAAAAGTAGTCAGTAGCAGCTAAGATAAATCGATGACCCTTGGAAGAATGAGGATCAATCAGACCCACTATGTCAGTACCCCAGCACTCGAATGGCCATGAGGCCAATGTAGGATGTAGAATGTTGGGTGGTTGTTGTAGGACCACATCGTGTATTGACATTGGTGGCATCGCCTAGCCGTATCCATGTAATCTTTGATTATCGGTGGCCAATGGTATTCTAGTCTCTTGATCTTGGCTTTCATCTTCAGATTAGACTTGTTGGTTCCACATAATCCTGAGTGTACCTCAATCATGATCTTATGAGCTTTGTGCTTATCTAAACAATATAACCACATATGATCGAAAGATCACGATTACAAGACACCATCCATAAGAGCATAGGAAAGTGCTCTCTACTTCATCTGATAGGCTTCAGACTTCTCTTGAGGTAGTTTGTCTTTATTTAAGTAATCCATGAATGGTTGCCTCCAATCTAACCCTTCATCCTTCTTAGCAATGACAACCTCCCCTTCAAGAGAGTACTATTTGATGAGGTCAATATCAATAAGGGATAATACTTGTCAATTTTGGACCTTTATTGATATGGATCATCCTCTGAACATGCCAACTCCTTAGCAAGCTTGGCTAAAGCATACTATGACGTTCTCTCCTTGAGGAATTTTATAAATGGTAACCTCAAGAGATTTGGGCTAATAACTCTATGGTATACTTATTGTAGTGATGGAGCATGGGCTTTGTAACCTTAAAAGACCCAGCAATTTAGTTGATAACTAGCTGAGAATCTCCAAAAATGTTGATGTTTTGGGTGCTTAGAGTAATGACTAAGTCCAGACCAGCAATCAGAACCTCATATTCAGCTTTATTGTTGGTGCAAGGATTGGACAGATGATACGAGAATCCCATAAAATCACAGTATGAAGTTAAGATTACTATTCCTACCCCTGTTTTTCTTAGAATAGTAGATTGTGGTTCTTCTCCTCTTCGAGAGGAAGTCACACCATCAAAGTACATCTCCACATGAATGCTAGCATGCCCTAAGTTTATGATTTGTTCATCGGGAGATTCACTAAGTAGAGAGTCAACAAGAAGTGGGTGTACTGCTAAGAAATCTACAATTTTCCATTCACCGCATAGAGGGGTATGAAGGTAATGTCAAACTGAGGATCATGGACCATCATGCCAACCATCCGATAGTGTCACTAGATACTATAGTGGATTTCTTATATAGATTAAGTTCACCTTATGAGGAAGCATGTAGTGTTGTAGCTTTTGGATGCAAAGATTAAAGCTAGACAATGCTTCTTAATGGGTGGATAATTAGCCTCAGCAGGGATTAGATGGTGACTGAGGTAGTAGAGAGCATTTTCCTTCCCTTCATCATTATCTTGGGCCAACAAAGCACCAAAGGAGTCTCTAACAATAAGGTAAAGTGTGAGTGGGTTTGCCGATAGCATGCTAGAAACCCACAGACATCGTAGTAATGCTTGATGCCTTCGATGGCATGCTCACACTTGTCATCCCACCTAAACTTGGCATCCTTTTTGACAAGTGCTAAGAATGGCTGACATCTTCCCGATAGGTTGGATATAAAGCATCTTAGATATGCCAACTTCCCTTAGAATGATTTGAGTTGAGTTAAACTTTTAGGGGGTGGCATTTCTAATACCACCTTGATCATTTCTAGATCAATTTTGATTCCCTAGGGTCAGACAATAAACTAAAGGAATTTCCCTGAAGCTACTCTGAATGCACACTTCTAGGTGTTCATTTTGAGGTTAAACTATCTTAACTGTTTGAAAACTATCCTCAAGTCAAAGAGATGGTCTTCCTTTTCTCTACTTTTGACCACGAGATCATCGACATAGCACTCAACTTGATGATGAATGAGTTCATTGAATATTTAAGTCATAGCCAGCTGGTATGTAGCACCGGCATTTTTAAGGATAAAGGCATGACCTTATAGCAATAGATTCTGATCGTGGTTCTAAAAGTAGTGTATCTTTCATCTTCAGGGGTTGTCTTTATTTAGTTATATCCAGATAAGCCATCTATGAAAGAGAAGACTGCATGAGATGAGGCAATGTGCACCATCAGCTCTAGCATTGGTAGTGAAAATTTATCTTTTGGACATACCCTATTTAAATCCCTAAAATTGATGCATATGTGAATTTGGCCATTCTTTTTCTTAACTGGGATGGTGCTAGCTAACTAGGTAGGGTATTTTTCTTCCTAGATGAAGCCAACATAAATCAATTTCTTGACTTGAAAAATGACCTATGGTACTATGTCTAATCGCATGCGTCTTAGAGTTTGCTTGATAGGGTTAGCAGTAGGTCTATTAGTTTATGGATTGCTGCATCAAGAGACAATCCAAGCATCTTTTCATAACACCATGCAAAGCAGTCCTTAAACTCAGTCAATAGCCTAACTAAGTCATTAGTTTCAATTTCATTCAACAAGAAGCGATGTATGTTGGTGTGGAACTTCTTGGTTCTAAGTGATTTCCTTGAACTTGTCGATGGTTGACTTGATCACTTCTTTGAACTCTAACTGTGCATCTTTGGCTTCACAATCATTTGGATCATCGAATTTTCTAAGCATAGCTCCTCATATGAGTTATGTGATTTGAAAAGAACAATCGATTCTAAATGATTGGTGATGACTAGCATAATAGTCATCATCTAGACCTATACGAATCTTAGTCCCGGTCTTGATTGAGAGCTTTTGCATTTGTTCTTCCATATTCTTTCAAAATAGTCTGACCTGTGCTTTGACCAAGTATATGGGATTAACTCTTTCTTTGCTAAATTATGAACACAAGACAAGTACCAATCAAAAGGTAATTTTATTAAATCTTTATATGAATCATCCTCAAGTTTTACATCAATTTCATGACTTGAGGATGATGTTCCCTGAAAGAATCTCTGAGTCTTCACACCTATGGATGACTTAGGGGCTTCTTTAACTACCAAACCCTTAACTTTTTGAGAGGAAAGTGGGGTTAGAGCTAAGGTTCCCAACTGATGCCTAACTATTTTACATATAGACTTGGATACACTTATGCTTTGCTTTGGAGCCTAGTCTTCATCGCTATCTGGCTCAAGATTCACCTCCAAGGAAAAGACTGCTGAGAAGAGCTGGCTGGTGCGCTACCCATATAAGGCTCATCCTATGAACTAGATTTTAAGTCTATATGAATAACAGGTCTACTCTTGGTAGTTGGGACATATCTTCTATTGGGTGGCCAATCAAGAGGTTTTCCACTCTTGGGACTGCCTATCATTGGGCCTCTTCCTCTGCTTAGAGTAGGTCAAGTCGTCATACCCATATGTTTGAATGGAGTAAAGAACTGTGGCTGGAATTTAATGTCATGCTTCACTTCCTCCTCCAAGTCTATTTCTGCTCCCTTTTATTTTCTTTTTCATTTTCACTTTTCTTTTTTTTTTCTCTTTCTTTTTCTTTTTCTTTTACCTTTTTTTTTTATTTTTAACCTTTCGTCAAGTTTGTCATAATAGATTTGTTGATTTTGAGGGAGGTAGTAAGCCACATCCTCATATATGTCAACCTCATGAAATGTAAATAACTTGAGATCTCCTTTGACATAGTAGATGATCTCACCTCTCATAAACTTCATACACTGATGTAGAGAGGATGGAACTATGTTGTTCTCATGTATGCATAGTCTCTCAAACAAATCATTAAAAGATGTATCCAAGTCTATAATGTGAAACTTGCTTGGTCTTCCAATCATCTATATCCAAGGGCAACACTATGGAGCCTAATGCATTGACCTCACTTTTGGAGTGTGGATTCAATCTTCCCATCTTAGACTTAGGAGTCTTCTTGACACTAAGACTTTCCTAGTCATAAGACACTTCTAACAATTAGGTAAACAATTAACTTAAGCCTAAGGACTTAGAAGGGTTAACTATAGGATTAGGTTATGCCTTAGCGGTTAGGATAATCCACCTATGATACATCCTAAATCTAATCCATGTTCACCTTCTCAAACCAAACCTCAAGTTCAATGTACATCAAATTCAAATCCAAATCCAAACCCAAATTCCAAAACCAAATGATTGAAGCCCATGATCAGAACTTGAAACCCTTCCTAAGCCATATGACCTATCCCATGGACTTAGCCAAATCTTAATCCAAATCAATCCAAAATCAATTGATTTTCTCATAATAAATTTATATCTTCAATCATCTTCCTAAATATAAATCAAATCTACATTCAAATGATCAAAAGTAAATCAAACTAAATCAAATTAAATCAAAACCCTTCTAAGCCATATGACCTAACCCATGGACTTAGCCAAATCTTAATCCAAATCAAGTCAAACTAAATTGATTTTCTCACAAATCAATCATATTTTCAATCATCTTCACAAATTTAAATAAAATGTACATTTAAATCATCAAAACTAAATCAAACTAAAACAAAATCCAAACTTACGCCACATGACCCAACTCCATTAACTTAGCCAAATTCCTTCATTCCAAAACCCAAATTGAATTGATTTTCTCATGAATCAATCATACATTCAATCATATTCACAAATATAAATGAAATCTACAATAATAAAGCCAAACCAAAATCGACCCAAGTCAAACCTAACTTAACCCTTTTGACTTGAAATGTTCAAATGAACCAAAACCCATTTGAATGCAAGCCAATTACAATTGATTTATATATCAATCCCAAATCCATATATAAACTCAACTAAATCAAAGTCAACCCAAAATAAAGCCATTTAAACCCAATTGGTCCACTTAACCCAAAATGGCCAATTTCACCTATTTGAGCCACATTCTAATCCTAAACAAATTGGATTGAACCAAGCCCATCAAATCCTCCCATCATGATTATTGATCACACTAGGTTGATCAATTGTCACAAATTGGGTCAAACCAAGTCAACTTGGTCATTTGACCAAGTAAACCCCTTAACCCATATGAATCCAAACTAGACAAATTGCAACCTAAGATAAATCCCTTGAAACAAATGATTCATACCAAATCAAAATTAATATTTGAATATGACTTGGCCTTCAATTGAGTTAAACCAAACCTCATTGGCCCTCTTGACCCAAGTTGACCCAAATTGACCTAAAAGACTAAATTGGGTCAAATCAAAATATAAACCAAATTGATTGCAACCAATGGCTCAAGTTCATTCCAAATTGATTGTTGAACTTGACCAAAGCCATGATTGGACCCAATTGAACCCAATTAACCTACTTAGCCCAAATTGACCTAAATATTCTAGTTGGACTAAACAAAACTAAATCCAAATTAATTAAAATTAAAGCCTACAATCATCTTTAATTGGTCAACTAAACCCCAAACCAATGCCCAACCAAAGCCAATTTGGCCAATTTGGTCAAATCTATCAACTTAACCCATTTGACCCAAATAAATTTAAATGAGCCAAAATAAAATCTAAGCCAAACTTAACCAAACCAATTGAACCAAAACATCCTAAATGATCATAAACTTGACCTAACCCTTGGTTTGACCCAATTTGACCTAAAAGAGTTAATTTGAGCCAAACCTATCCAAAGCAACTCCAATTGACTTGAAATTTGGGCTAACCCACTTTTGGCTCATTTCAAATCTACCCAAATTAAATCAATGCTAAATGATCATTCTACCCTTGGGTCAAGGGCATCACATGAGACAAATCACCCATTAAGTGGTCATTTCCATTCCTTGGCCACTTGGTACTCTCCCAATGGTCCACTAGGCTAAGACACTTGCCCATGACATGGGTGGTTAGGTCGGCCATGACCCATGGGAGGTGAAATCACCTCACCCTCCCCATTGGAGCATTTGAAACCCATAGGACACCCATGATTCCTCCTTGGTAGCCAACTCACCTCCTCCCTGCCACCCATGACTCCTTGAGATGGCCAGATGGCAACTAGAAGCCAAACCGAATCCCACCATCCAATCAAGATGAAGGGGGGTATACACCCCTTCATTTCCATTCAAACACACAAAAATCATTCCTCAAAGCTCTAGTTACCCAAGATGAGCTGCTAGAGCCATTTCCTAAGCTCTCAAGCTCGTTCATCGATCGAAAAATTCCATTCCCATCCATCATGAAATAGGACACTCCCATTTCTAACCTAACTTCCCCATTTCTCCATCAAACTCAAATTAACTTTGCATGCACCTTCCTAGGCTTCATCAAGTAAGAACAAATCATTTCCCAAGCTTCCTAACCATTGGAGGTGGGACTTCCATCAAAGCTGAGCTCCTAATCATCAGTTCATGGCCCTTCAAGTGAACGTTGAGGAATTGATCCAATTCCTGCTCAACAGGGCTTCATCTCCACAAGATGAATCTTTATCAATCTTTCGTACCATCAGTCTTGAGCTCTGGTGAGGTATGCTTCAAAAATTGATCCTTAGGAAAAAATGGGTTGGCTCTTTTTGAAAAAAACTTGCATCTTGTGTGATCTTGAACATTGGATCCCCTCTGATCGATGTCGTGAAGGTGTGGGATCCTTTTAGAGTGGATCTGAGCTCAGGTAAGCTAGGATTAAGTGAGCATTGGCAGACAAACTCCCTTCTCCCTCACTCATGTGATGTTGGTTCACACACTATCCATTCAGCATGATCGGAATGAACTGCCGTGATTAGATTGCTAGATCGATCTGATTTAATCTTATTAAGTTGTGGAATTAATCATAGCTATCCAAACTTAGATCGAACGGTGGACGAGAAAGTGCATCCGCATCTGCCACATAGACACTGAGTCGGATAAGTTTTAATTAGCCAATCTCACGGTTCCACATGGAAAGTGCACTGCGTCAGCGTGTCACATGGTGCCAACAAGATTAGGCTTTCATTAGGCTTAATTAATCATTTTTAATGGCTAAAACTTCTAAAAATCATAAAAATTCATAGGGAAATAAAAAAATTCAAATAAATACTCATTTTAATGGTATTTCATATGATAATTAATGAAAAATGATATTAACTAATTTTAAATAGTAATTAATGTTTAATTAAGTTTAATTACAAAATTTATTAGCATAATTACTCTTAATTACTTAAGAAATTAATCCAAATTTTGTGGATTAATTTAATGGGATGACCTCGCCTCCCATGATTTTTTGGGATTTATTGCTCACTTAAGAAAATTGACTAATTAAACCTTAACTTCTTTTAAGTTAATTAATGATTAAATAATATCTTAAATAATAATGAATTTGTTAATTAAGTTTATCAATCATTGTTCAACAGTAAGTGAACTAAGGAATAGAGTTGGGACCCTTTTCTGTAAGTTCATTTCACCCTATTTTAAAATGAAATTAAATAAGATTTTACTAATTATTTAAATCACTTAATTAAATTGAAATCATAATCACATCATGCCTTAATTAATTAAATCATGGGGTAGATCTTTAGGTGTTTAATAACCTAAAGGAGTTTAATGAAATTATGTTTAGTCCACATATGTGGGAAAATCATAAGAGCAATCAATTAAGTCTCTTAATCTAATTAACTATTAATCATGAGCCAATTGTATTAGGCCCCTTTTATTTCCTAGGTTCATTGCAAGTTTATTTTTGATGCATATCATGTTGGCTCATAATTATTTAGTTAATTACTTTAAGGTGACATAGGTAAGGGTATTTAATTCATTTGATTAAAAGTTCAACTTAATTAACCCATAAAATCAACTTAATTACATTTCCTTAAATTAAATCAAATCACTAATATGGGAATGGGTTTAAATAAACATGTAATGATTTCTCCTCCTCTTTAAATCAAATCAAATCGAAAACTTAATTAATTAATAAGCTTTGGTTTGCTTTAAATAATCTTATTTGATTTGATAGTCCTTAAGAACTAGTTTGGTTGAATGAATCACATGCTTATATTTGATTGTCCTCTTTCCAATCATGTTAAATTTGGTATGTCATTTGAATTCATGTAGCCAATTTTTAAAATCAAGTAAAATAAAATGGATTTCTTTTATGTAAGCTTGCATGTGTTGATTTAATTCAATATATGCATGGCTATTATCACTATTAAATCAAAATGTATTTTTCAAAAGCTTATGAATGAATAATAATATGTGTTATGATGCTAATTATAAATACATAACAAATGCATATTCTTATAGCTTAAGTTCATGAATGTTGAGCTCTATTTCCTATATTCATGTGTTAATTTATAAAAAGATTGAATGGTAATGGGTATATAGTCTAGACATCACGAGAACACTAGGCTTCAGCTAGCCCCAAGAAGGTCATTTGATTACCTCACTTTCCTGGTTTTTTATTTGGTTGATGAAATCGAAAAGAAGAAATGTTGTATCTGAATTTATTCTCTATTAAAAAAAACCAAGAAATCCTAAACCATAAACGAAAACCTGAACCCTAAACCTAAAACCTAAACCTTAAACCCTAAACCTTAAATCTAAAATCCCTAAACCCTAAACCCTAAACCCTAAACCCTAAAACATACAACCCAAAATCCTAAACCCTAAACCCCAAACCCTAAACCCCAAAACCCTAAACCTAAGCCTAAAACCTACAAAAACCTAAACTAAATAAAACCTAAAAATAAAATAAATAAATAAACCTAAACTAAAAATATAAAAAAAAATAAAACCTAGCTAAAACCTAAACCTAAACCTAAATATATAAGATAAAAAAAATAAAACTAAATTAAAATAAATAAATAAAAAAACTAAATTAAAAATAAAATATGATAATAAAATATCTAAATAAAATAAAATTAGCATTAAAATAAAAATAAAATAAACCTAAAACAAACTAAATAAAAAACCTAAAACCAAAATAATAAAAAAAATAAATAAATAATAAAACCTAAAACTAAAAAAATAACCTAAACCTAAATAATCAAAATAAAATTAAAACATAACCTAAACTAAAATAAATAAAACCTAAACCTAAACCTAAAATAAAATAAACCTAAACTCTAAATTAAATAAAATAAAATAAACTAAAAATAAACCTAAACCTAAACTAAAAAAAACTAAAAATAAACCTAAAATAAAAAAATAAAATAAAAACGTAAACCTAAACCAAAAAAAATAAAATAAAACCTAAATAAAATAAAATAAAAATAAAACTACACAAAAAAAATATAAACCTAAACTAAACCTAAAAGTAAACAAAATAAAATCCTAAACTAAAGATAAATAAACTAAAATAAAATAAAATAAATAAAACTAAATAAAAATAAAATAAAATAAATTAAAATGGATAAAGACCAATACTAATAGCTACGGTTTGCTTGATTTAAAAAAATCCTAAACCCTAAATCATCTTAAACCCCACTGATGTGACCTAAACCTGACCTAAGCCTTACCCTAGGCTCTATACTAAACCACCCTAGATCCTGTCCTGGGCCTACCCTGAGGTCTGCCCTCCTGGGCCCTGGGCCAGGCCCTGGGCCCTGGGCCCTAAAACCCTGGGCCACACTTGAGAGGCCACCACAACCCTGAGGCTGGGCCCTGAGCTCTACTGACCCTGGGCCACAGCAAAATGTAAACTGAGTGCACAAACATAAAACCTCTAAAGATAAAATAAAACCTAAACCAAAACCAAAATAAACTAAACCTAAACCCTAAAACTAAAATAAAATAAATAAATTAAAATAAACTAAACTAAAAAAAAAAAACATAAAATAATGAAATAAATCCAAAACCTAAAAGAAAAGATAATACAAACCAAAAAAAACCTAAAATAAAAAATAAAATAAATAAAAATAAGATAAAACAAACTAAGATAAATAAAATAAATTAAATAACATAAAATGTGAAATAAAAATAAAAATAAAATGGAAGAATATTAAAAACAAATAAACTAAATACCTAAACCTACTAGAACTTAATTTAAAAAAAACCTTACCCTAAACTAAATCATAAATAACCACTTAAATGACCTACCTACCTATCCTACCTAAAAACTAAAACACTAAACTGACCCTAAATCCTGAGCCCTACCAGGCCCTATCCTGGACCCTGGCTCTAGCACTAACCCTAAACATGAATTTAGGCCTAGGCCAACCAAAATCCTAAAATGACCCAACCCAATAACACAGCCCTACACTAACCCTGACCCTGGCCCTGAGCCCTGACTTACCCTACTAAAACTCTAAAACCATGCCCTCCTGAGACTAGCTAACTAACTATAAATCTAAAAAATAAAATAAATAAAAAAAAAATAAAAATAAAAAATAATAAAATGTAAACTAAACCAACCTAAACCTAAAATAATAAACTAAAATAAAGAAAATAAAACCTAAAGTAAACTAAAATTAAAGTAAACTGGAATAAATACTAAATAAAAACTAAATAAATAAAATAAAATAAAACTAAATAAAACCTAAATAAAATAAACCTAAGAAAGCCTAAAACAAAACCTTAAAATAAATAAAAATAAACTAAACTTAAATTAAATAAAATAAACAAAATAAATTAAACATAAACTTAAACTAAAATAAATAAAACCTAAACCTAAAATAAACTAAACCTAAACTAAACTAAATAAAATAAAATAAAATAAATAAACCTAAACCTAAACTAAAAAATAAAACTTTAAAATGAATCTAAAATCAAAACCTAAAAATAAAATATAAACCTACACTAGGCTAAAAGATAAAAAAAAACTGGCTAAAAATAAAATAAAAAAAACTTAACTAAAAAAACCTAAACCAAAAAATACAAAATAAAACCTAAACTAAAATAAATAAATCTAAAATAAATAAACTAAAAATAAAATAAAAATAAAAACTAAATAAAATAAAATAAAATAAACTCAAATAATAAAGTAAACTAAACTTAAACTTTGGTTTACTTAATTTTTTTAAAAAAATACTAAAATTCTAAACCCTAAACCCTAAACCTTTAAACCCTAAACCCTAAACCTATAACCCTAAACTACAACCCTAAATCATAAACTAAAGCCACAAACACAAACCCACCCAAAACCCTAAAACTAAATCATAAAACCTACTGACCCCAAACCCTAAACCTAAATTAACCCTAAACTCTAAACCATAAACTAACCCTAAACACTAAGAATGAGCAAAACCTTGATGGCAAGAACATCACCATCAACTAGGCTCAGTCTAGATCTGGCGGTGGAGGCGAAGGTCGAGGTGATAGTTATTATAGTGGTGGCAGGGGATCTGGAGCTGTTGGGGGATATGGAGGTGGTGGTCAGAGCAATGGCGATTATGGAGCTGAGAGGAGTGACAAAACATACAGCCGTGGTGGTGGTGGAGGGAGAGATTGGGGATATGATGGCGGATCCCAATACTCGAGAGGCGGGGATGGTTCTGATCAGAACTAGCAAAATTGATGAATGACTGATTCGATCTACTGTTTATGAAACTGTGTCTTTATCGTAGAAACAATTCTACTTATCTAGGATTTTTGAATCACTCTATGGGTGCTCATTTTTTATCTATGTCGTCACTTGTGTCTTAGAAAACTTGGGGTGCTAATTGGTTGATGAAATTGAAAAGAAGAAATATTGAATTTGAATTTGTTCTCTATTAAGAAAAAATACCTTAAACCCAAATGAAACTTAAAATAAACTTAAGACCTAAACCTAAAGTTAAACCCTAAACCTAAACCCTAAACCTAAACTCTAAATAAATAAACAAACCTTCTAAAACCTAAAAGCTAAAACCCTAAACTAAACTAAATAAAACTTAAAATAAAATAAATAAAAAAACCTAAACAAAATAGAATAAAAAAATAAAATATAATAAAAACATACTAAAACCTAAACCTAAACCTAAATTTAAAACTAAAAAGAAAATAAAATAAAAATTAAAATAAAATAAAATAAAATAAATAAAAACCTAAACTAAACTCTAAAATAAAAAACCTAAATAAAATAAAAACTAAACCTAAAATAAAAATAAAATAAACCTAAACTAAAATAAAATAAAATCTAAATAAAAACCTAAACCTAAAAAATAAACCTAAAAAATTAAAACCTAAACCCTAAACTAAAAAAAACCTAAACCTAAAATAAAAATAAATTAAATAAAATAAAATAAACCTGATCCTATACTAAAATAAATAAAACTTAAACCTAAACATGAAATAAATTAAACCTAAAGTAAATAAAATAAACTAAACTAATAATAAACATAATCCTAAATTGAAAAATAAAACCAAAACCTAAAACCTAAATCTAAAAAAATAAAATAAAACTAAACCTAAACTTTAAAAATTAAAATATAAACCTAAAATAAAATAAAAAAATAAAACTCAAAAAATAAACCTAAACCTAAAAATAAACTAAAATAAAATCTAAATTAAAATAAATAAACCTAAAATAAATAAACTAAATAAATAAAAAAATAAACCTAAATAAAAAAAATTGAAATAAACTCAAATAAATAAGATATAAACTAAATCAATTTAAACCTACCAGTTTACTAAATTTTTTTAAAAAAAAGCCTGAACCCTAAATACTAATCCCTAAACCTTAAAACTATCCCTAAACCCTAAACCTTAAACTATAAACCTACAACCCTAAACACACAACCCTAAACCCTAAACCTTAAACCCTAAAACCCTAAACCCTAAACCCTAAACCCTAAGCCCTAAGCCCTAAACCCAAACCATAAACCATAATTTTATTTTTTTAGGTTTAGGTTTTAGATTTTTATTTTTGGTTTATTTTTAGGTTTATTTTTTTAGTTTAGGTTTTATTTTTTTTTTTTTTATTTTATTTAGTTTAGGTTTAGGTTTAGTTATTTTAGCTTTACATTTATGTTTTATTTATTTTATTTTAGGTTAAGGTTTATTTTATTTTCTTTATTTTAGGTTTAGGTTTTTTTTTTCATTTAAGACTAAGATTTTATATTTTATTTTTTTACATTTTATGAATAGGTTTATTTTTTAGGTTTAGTTTTTATTTTAGGTTTAATTTTGGGTTTAGGTTTTTATTTTATTTTATTTTATATATTTAATATAAGTTTAGGTTTTTTTATTTATTTTATTTTATGGTTTTAAATAATTTTGGTTTAGGTATTTTGGTTTTTAGGGTTTAGGGTTGTAGGTTTTAGGGTTTAGGGTTTAGGGTTTAGAGTTTAGGATTTTAGGGTTTAGGGTTTAAGGTTTAGGGTTTTTTTTGGGTTTTAGGGTTTAGGGTTTAGGATTTAGGGTTTAGGTTTGTAGGTTTAGGGTTTAGGGTTTTGGGTTAGTTTTAAGGTTTAGTGTTTAGGGTTTAGAGTTTAAGGTTTATGGTTAATTTTAGGGTTTAGGGTTTTAGGTTTATGGTCTTTTTTTCTAATTGAGTAAATCGGTAGGTTTAGGTTTATTTTTATTTATTTTTCATTTATTATTTGGGTTTATTTTTATTTATTTTAGTTTAGTTTATTTATTTTAGTTTAGGTTTTATTTTTTTATTTTTTTTAGGTCTAGGTTTATTTATGTTTAGTTTAGTTTTATTTTAATGTTGTTTTTTTAGGTTTAATTTTATCTTAAGGTTTAGGTTTGGGTTTTAGTTTTTATTATTTTTTAGGTTTATGTTTTAGGTTTTTATTTTAACTTTATTTCTAGGTCTTAATTTTTAGTTTAGGTTTAGGTTTATTTTTAGTTTATTTTATTTTATTTAGTTTAGGTTTCATGTTTAGTTTATTTTAGGTTGAGGTTTAGGTTTTATTTATTTTAGTTTAGTTAACTATAGTGTGAGTTTAGGGTATTTTATTTTATTTTATGTTTAGGTTTTTTTCCTTAGTTTATGGTTTAAGTTTTATTTATTTTTTGGTTTTATTTTAAGGTTTATTATTTAGGTTTAGGGTTTAGAGTTAGGGTTTAGGGTTTAGGGTTTTAGGATTTATGCTTTTAGGTTTTTTGAGTTTGGTTTAGGGATTATGGTTTAGGGTTTATGCATAAGGGCTTAGTGTTTAGGCTATAAGGTTTAGGGTTTAGGGTTAGCTTAAGGTTTAACGTTAATTTAGGGTGTAGGGTTTAGGCATTATGGTTTAGGGTTTTTAAGGTTTAGGGTTTAGTGTTAGTTAAGAGTTTAGGGTTTAAGATTTAGGGTTGTAGGTTTTGGTTTTTTGTTTAGGATTTAGGGTTAGTTTTAGGGTTTATGGGTTAGTGTTAGGGTTTTTTTTATTTTTTTTATTTTATTTAGAGTTTTTGATTTAGGGTTTAGAGTTGTATGTTTAGGGTTTTGGGTTTACGATTAGTTTTAGGGTTTAGGGTTCAGGGTTTAGTGTTTATGGTTTATTTAGTTTTTTATTTTAGTTTATTGTATTTTTTATTTTTATTTAGGCTCATTTTTTATTTAGTTTATTTTATTTATTTAGGTTTATTTATTTTAGTGTAACATTTTATTTTAGTTTATTTTTTTTAGGTTTAGGTTTATGTTTTATTTTTTTAGTTTTCATTTTTTTATTTTATTTTTTTTTTAGGTTTTTTTAATTTTAGGTTTAAGTATAAGTTTTATTTTACTTTTTTAGGTTTATGTTTTATTTTAGGATTATTTTTTTGGTTTTATTTTTTAGTTTAGGTTTAGGTTTATCTTTAGTTTATTTTATTTTATTTAGTTTAGGGTTTAGGTTTAGTATATTTTAGTTTTTATTTATTTTAGTTATGGTTTAGGTTTATTTTATTATGTTTATTTTAGGTTTAGTTTTTTTTTAGATTAGGGTTTAGGAATTATTTTTTATTTATTTTTAGGTTTGTTTTAGGTTTATTTTTTTTTAAGTTTAAGTTCTTATTTAGTTTTTATTTTATTTTATTTATTTAGGTTTATTTTATTTTTATATTACATTTAATTTTTTTATTTAGATTTTTTATTCTTTAGGCTTATTTTATTTGCTTAGTTTAGTTTATGTTTATATTTATTTTATTTTAGTTCAATTTTTGTTTTTTATTTTATTTTATTTTTAAATTTAGGTTTGTTTATGTTTAGGTTTAGGTTTAGGTTTTAGTTTAGGTTTTCTAATTTTATTTTTTTATTTAATTTAGATTTAGGTTTATTTATTTATTTTCTTTTTAGGTGTTATTTAGTTTAGGTTTAGGTTTTAGAGTTTAGGGATTAGGGATTAGGGTTTAGTTTAATTTTAGGGTTTAGGTGTAGGGTTTAAGGTTTAGGGTTTAGGGTTTAGGGTTTAGGATTTAATTCAGGTTTATGTAGCTTATTATGTTTATTTTTTTGATATTTTTTATTTTAATTTTTTATTTATTTTAGGGTTTAGTGGGCTTATTTATGGGATTTGGTTTAATTTATTTTAGGGTTTAGGTTTAGGTTTTAGTTTATTTTAGTTTAGTTTTGGGTTTAGTTTTGGTTTAGGTTTATTTATTGTTTATTCTAGGGTTTATGTTTTAATTTATTTTTTATGGTTTAGTTTATGGTTTAGTTTAGGTTTAGGTTTAAGGATTAGTTTATTTTTTGTTTAGTTTTATTTAGGTATTTTTTTTTTAGTTTAGTGTTTTGGGTTTAAGGTTGAGTTTATTTAGGTTTAGGGTTTAGTTTTGTTTATGGTTTAGTTTATTTAGGTTTAGGGTTTAGGGTTTAGGTTTAATTTAGGTTTTATTTATTTAGGGTTTAGGTTTTAGGTTTTAGGGTTATGGTTTAGTTAAG
Organism: Cymbidium sinense; assembly: GCA_021442155.1. Classification (NCBI taxonomy): domain Eukaryota; kingdom Viridiplantae; phylum Streptophyta; class Magnoliopsida; order Asparagales; family Orchidaceae; genus Cymbidium; species Cymbidium sinense. The sequence continues at coordinate 11,825,504 of CM038215.1, forward strand.
GGTTTAGGATTTAGTGTTTAGGGTTTAGGGTTTAGGGTTGTTGGGTTTAGGGTTTAGGGTTTAAGGTTTTGGGTTTAGGGTTTAGGGTTTGGGGTTTTAGGGTTTAGGGCTTTGGGTTTAGGGTTTTGGATTTAGGGTTTAGGGTTTAATGTTGTAGGTTTAGGGTTGAGGGTTTAGGGCTTTGTGTTAGTTTTGGGTTTATGGTTTAGGGTTAAGGTTTTTTTTTTTTATTTTGTTAAATTTTTAATTAATTAAAGTGGTTGGTTAAGGTTTATTTAGTCTAATTTTTATTTATTTTAGTTTATTTTATATTTAATTTTGATTTTTTATTTTTATTTAGTTTTGTTTATTTATTTTAGGTATTTTGTTTTAGTTTAGGTTTTCTATTTTAGTTCATTTTTTAATGTTAATTTTATGTTTAGGATTATTATTAGGTTAGTTTTATTTTTATTTTAGTTTTTAAATTTAAGTTTTATTTTTTATTTTTAAGTTTAGGTTTAGGTTTTTATTTTATTTTTTTAGGTTTAGGTTTTAGTTTTTTATTTTAACTTTATTTTTAGGTTTTATTTTTCAGTTTAGGTTTTGGTTTATGTTTAGTTTATTTTATTTTATTTAGTATAGGTTTAGGTTAAGGGTTAGTTTATTTTAGGTTTAGGGTTAGAATTTTTTAATTTTTCTTTAGTTTACTTTAGTTTCGATTTAGGTTTATTTTATTTTTATTTTAGGATAAGGTTTTTTTTTTAAGTTTAGGGATTAGGATTTATTTTTTTAGCTATTTTTAGGTTTTATTTTTTGGGTTTATTATTTAGATTTAAGTTTTTTTAGTTTTTATTTTATTTTATTTTTATGTTTATTTTATTTTTATTTTAGGTTTAGGTTTTTTTTTAAGACTTTGGTTTTATTTTTTATTTATTTTATGTTTTATTTTTAGGTTTATTTTTTATGTTTAGGTTTTTATTTTGTTTTTATTTTACTTTCTTTTAGGTTTATTTTATTTTTATTTTTTGTTTAGTTTTTATTTTATTTAGGTTATATTTTTTTTTTAGTTTGGATTTTTATTTATTTTATTTTATTTTAGTTTTTATTTTTTATTTTTTTCTTTTTAGGTTTAAGTTTAGATTTCAGTTTATGTTTTTATTTTATTTTATTTCTTTATTTTATTTTAGTTTAGTTTTTTTATTTTATTTTTATAATTTATTTAGTTTAGGTTTAGGTTTTTGGCTTTTTACTTTTTAGGGTTTAGGGTTAGTTTAAGGTTAGTTCAGGGTCTAGGGTTTAAGGTTTAGGGTTTGGTGTTTAGGGTTTAAGGTTTAGGGTTTAAGGTTTAGGGTTTAAGATTTAAGGTATAGGGTTTAGGGTTTAGGGTATAGGGTTTAGGGTTTAAGGTTTTAGTGTATAGGGTTTATGGTTTAGGGTTTACAGTTTTTATGGTTTAGGGTATAAGGTTTAGGGTTTAGATTTTAGGGTTTAGGGTTTAGGGTTTAGGGATTTGGGGTTTAGGGTTTAGGGTTTATAGTTTTTTTGGTTTAGGGTTTAGGGTTTAGGGTTTTAAGGTTTAGGGTTTAGGGTTGTAGGTTGTAGGTTTAGGGTTTTTTTATATTATATTTATTTTTTAAAATTAAGTAAACTAGATGGTTTAGTTTTATATAGCATATTTTTTATTTATTTTAGTTTATTCTTTATTATGATTTAGTTTTTTATTTGGCTTAGTTTATTTATTTTAAGTTCATTTATTTTAGTTTAGGTTTTTTTATTTGATGTTTACTTTTATTTTGTTTAGGGTTTAAGTTTTCTTTTTTTTATTTTTTGTTTACTTTTTTTATGTTTAGGTTTATTATTTAGTTTTTATTTTATTTCATTTTAGGTTTTTTATTTTCATTTTACATTTAGTTTTTATTTTATTTAAGTTTTTTATTCTTAGGTTTAATTTATTTTTTTAGTTTAGTTTAGGTTTTTATTTATTTTATTTTAGTTTAACTTTTATTTTTTATTTCATTTTATTTTTAGATTTAAGTTTAGCTTTTAGTTTAGGTTTTATTTTATTTATTTTTAGATTTATTATTTTATTTTATTTTTAAAGTTTTATTTAGTTTAGGTTTAAGTTTTTAAGTTTTTAGTGTTTAGGGTTTAGGGTTTCAGGTTAGTTTTAGGGATTAGGGTTTAGTCTTAGGGTTTTATTTATTTATTTATTTTTAGATTTATTAGTTTACTTTTTTTTTAAGTTTTATTTAGTTTAGGTTTAAGTTTTTAAGTTTTTAATTTTTAGGGTTTAAGGTTTTGGGTTAGTTTTAGGGTTTAGGGTTTAGTCTTAGGGTTTTATTTATTTAATTATTTATTGTTTTTATTTAGGGTGTAGGGCTTTTTAGTGTTAAGGGTTTAGGGTTTACGGTTTAGGGTTTAGGGTTAGTTTTAAGGTTTAGGGTTTAGGGTTTAGGATTTAGGGTTAAAGGGTTTAGGGTTTAAGGTTTAGGGTTTTTTATAAGATTAAGTAAACTAGTGGGTTTAGGTCTATTTAGTTTATTTTTTATTTATTTTAGTTCATTTTATTTTTTATTTTTATTTAGACTTCTTTGTTATTTTTATTTTGTTTAGTTTATTTATTTTAGGTTTATTTATTTTACTTTATGTTTCTTATTTTAGTTTATTTTTTAGATTTAAGTTTAGCTTTATGTTTATTTTTTCATTTTAGTTTTTTTTTATAGTTATTTTTTAGGTTTAGGTTTTATTTTTTATTTTAGGTTTAGGTTTAGGTTTTTATTTTATTTTTTTATGTTTAGGTTTTAGGTTTTTATTTTAGCTTTATTTTTAGGTTTTATTTTTAAGTTTAGGTTTATGTTTATTTTTAGTTTATTTTATTTTATTTAGTTTAGGGTTCAAGTTCAGTTTATTATAGGTTTTGGTTTAGGTTTTAATTATTTTAGTTTAATTTATTTAAGTTTAGGTTAATGTTTATTTTATTTTTTTTAGTTTAGGGTTTAAGTTTTATTTTTTCTTTATTTTTTGGTTTTACTTATAGGTTTATTTTTTTATCTTAGAGTTTTATTTAGTTTTTATTTTATTTTATATTAGGTTTATTTTTTTTTTTATGTTTAGTTTTTATTTTATCTAGGTTTTTTATTTTTAGGTTTATTTTTTTGTTAGTTTAGTTTAGGTTTTTATTTTATTTTTTATTTTAGTTTTATTTTAATATTTTATTTTATTTTCTTTTTAGGATTAGGTTTGAGTTTAAGTTCAGGTTTTAATTTAGGTTTTTATTTTATATTATTATTTTTATTTAATTTAGGTTAAGGTTTTTTTATTTATTATATATTTATGTTTTATTTAGTTTTTGTTAAGGTTTTAAGGTTTTTAGGGTTTAGGGATTAGGGTATAGGGTTAAGGGTTTGGGGTTTAGGGTTTTAGGGTTTATGGTTGTAGGTTTTTGGGTTTTGAGTTTAGGGTTTAAGCTTTTAGGGTTTAGGTTTAGGGTTTAGGGTAGGGTTTAGGGTTAAGGTTTAGGGTTTAAGTTTTAGGGTTTATTATTTTGGCAAGTTTTAGGGTTTAGGGTTTGGGCATTAGCATTTTGGGTTTAAGGTTTAGGGTTAGTTTTAGGTTTAGGGTTTAGGCTTATGGTTTATTTTTTTTATTTTTTTATTTAGGGTTTAGGGCTTAGGGTTTTTTAGGGTTTAGGGTTTAGGGTTTAGGGTTTAGTGTTTAGGGTTTACAATTTAGGGTTTTAATTTTGGTTTTTTTAATTAATTAAACTAGTATGTTTAGGTATATTTATTTTATATTTTATTTGTTTTAGTTTATTCTATTTTTTATTTATATTTTGGTTTATTTTTTATTTTTATTTTTTTAGTTTATTCATTTTAGTTTAGGTTTGTTATTTTAGTTTATGTTTTAGGTTCAAGTTTAGGTTTACTTTTATTTTTTAGTTTAGTTTTATTTTAATTTTATTTTTTAGGTTTAGGTTTTTTTATTTCTATTTTTAGGTTTTCATTTTTATTTTATTTTTTTAGGCTTTGGTTTTAGGTTTTTATTTTTGGTTTTTCTTTGGTTTTTTTTTTCAGTTTAGGTTTAGGTTTATTTTTAGTTTATTTTATTTTGTTTAGTTTAGGTTTAGGTTTAGGTGTAGTTTATTTTTTGTTTTCATTTATGTTTTATTTATTTTATTTTAGGTTTAGGTTTATTTTATTTTATTTATTTTAGGTTAGGTTTTTTTCGTTTAAGGCTTAGATTTTAATTTTTATTTATTTTTAGGTTTTATGAATAGGTTTATTTTTTAGGTTTAGTTTTTATTTTATTTTATTGTAGGTTTATTTTATTTTTATTTTGCATTTAGTTTTTATTTTATTTAGGTTTTTAATTTTTAGGTTTATTTCATTTCTTTAGTTTAGTTTAGGTTATTATTTATTATATGTTAGTTTTGTTTTTATTTTTTATTTTATTTTATTTTTAAGTTTAGGATTGGGTCAAGGGTTTTATTTTATTTTATTTTATTTATTTAATATAGGTTTAGGTTTTTTTATTTATTTTATTTTTAGGTTTTATTTAGTTTAGGTTTAGGTATTTAGGTTTTTAGGGTTTAGGGTTGTAGGTTTTTAGGTTTAAGGTTTAGGGTTTAGGGTTTAGGTTTAGGGTTTAGGGTTTAGGGTTTAATGTTTAGGGTTTTGGGTTTAGGGTTTAGGGTTTAGGGTTTAGGGTTTAGGGTTTAGGGTTTAGGTTTAGGGTTTAGGGTTTCTGGTTAATTTTAAGGTTTAGTGTTTAGAGTTTAGGGTTCAAGTTTTAGGTTTATGTTTATTTTTAGTTTATTATATTTTATTTAGTTTAGGGTTTAGGTTTAGTTTATTTTAGGTTTCGGTTTAGGTTTTACTTAGTTTAGTTTAGTTAATTATAGTGTAGGTTTAGGATTATTTTATTTTTATTTTAGGTTTAGGTTTTTCCTTAGTTTAGGGTTTAGGTTTTATTTTTTATTTATTTTTAGGTTTTATTTTAAGTTTTATTATTTAGGGTTTAGGGTTTAGGGTTTAGGGTTTAGGGTTTAGGGTTTTAGGATTTATGCTTTTACATTTTTGAGGTTTGGGTTAGGGATTAGGATTTATACTTTAGGGTTTAGTGTTTAGGCTATAAGGTTTAGGGTTTATAGTTTAGGGTTTAGGGTTAGCTTAAGGTTTAAGGTTAGCTTAGGGTTTAGGGTTTAGGCAACATGGTTTAGGGTTTTTAGGCTTTAGGGTTTAAGGTTGTATGTTTAGGGTTTTAGGATTAGGGTTATTTTTAGGGTTTAGGGTTCAAGGTTTAGTGTTAATGGTTTATTTAGTTTATTTAGTTTTTTTTTATTTTTATTTATTTTATTTTTAATTTTTTTTTAGGATCATTTTTTTTATTTAGTTTAGTTTATTTATTTTAGTTTATATTTTTTATTTTAGTTATTTTTTCTCGTTTAGGTATAGGTTTATGTTTTTTTTAGTTTTGTTTTATTTTTATTTTATTTTTTAGGTTTAGGTTTGTTTTTAATTTTAGGTTTAAGTATAGGTTTTTATTTTATTTTTTGTTTAGATTTTATGTTTTTATTTTAGGTTTATTTTTTGGTTTTACTTTTTAGTTTAGGTTTAGGTTTATCTTTAGTTTATTTTATTTTTATTTAGTTTTGGGTTTAGGTTTAGTATATTTTAGTTTTTATTTATTTTAGTTTAGGTTTAGGTTTATTTTACTATGTTTATTTTAGGTTTAGGTTTTTTTTTAGTTTAGGGTTTAGGTATTATTTTTTATTTATTTTTAGTTTGTTTTAGGTTTATTTTTTTAGGTTTAGGTTCTTATTTTATTTTATTTTATTTTATTTAGGTTTATTTTATTTTTATTTTACGTTTAGTTTTTTTATTTAGATTTTGTATTTTTTGGGCTTATTTTATTTTCTTAGTTTAGTTTATGTTTTTATTTATTTTATTTTAGTACAATTTTTGTGTTTATTATATTTTATTTTTATATTTAAGTTTAGGTTTATGTTTAGGTTTAGGCTTAGGTCTTAGTTAAGGTTTTAATTTTATTTTTTTATTTAATTTAGGTTTAGGTTTATTTATTTATTTTATTTTTAGGTGTTATTTAGTTTAGGTTTAGGTTTTTAGAGTTTAGGGTTTAGGGTTTAGGGTTTAGTTTAATTTTAGGGTTTAGGTTTAGGGTTTAAGGTTTATGTTTTAGGGTTTAGGGTTTAAGATTTAGTCTAAGTTTATGTAATTTATTGGGTTTATTTTTTTGATGGTTTTTATTTTAAGTTTTTATTTATTTTTGGGTTTAGTGGGCTTATTTATGGGATTTGGTTTAGTTTATTTTAGGGTTTGGGTTTAGGTTTAAGTTTATTTTAGTCTAGTTTTCGGGTTTAGTTTGGGTTTAGGTTTATTTAGGGTTTATTCTATGGTTTAGGTTTTAGTTTATTTTTTAGGGTTTAGTTTATGGTTTAGTTTAGGTTTAGGTTTAGTGTTTAGTTTATTTTTAGTTTTATTTTATTTAGGTTTATATTTAGTTTAGTGTTTTGGGTTTAGGTTTTAGTTTATTTAGGTTTAGGTTTAATTTATTTAGGTTTTTTAGTTTAGGTTTAGTTTTTTCTTTTTTAGTTTAGGTTTTAGGTTTTAGGTTAGGGTTTTAGGTTAGGGTTTAGATTTTGTGTTTAGTTTAGAGTTTAGGTTTTAGGTTTAGTTTATTTAGTTTTGGATTTAGGTTTAGGGAGGTTTTAGGGTTTAGTTTAGGGTTTAGTTTAGGGTTTAGGTTTTAGGTTTAGGATTTAGGATGGGTTTAGGTTTAGTTTCTTTGGGTTAGTTTTAGGGTTTATGGTTTAGGGTTAGGGTTTTTTTATTATTTTATTTTTTTAAATTTTTTTAATTAAGTAAAGTGGTTGGTTTAGGTTTATTTAGTTTAATTTTTATTTATTTTAGTTATTTTATTTTTTATATTTTTATTTATTTTAGTTTATTTATTTACATTTTTTTTTAGGTTTTAGGTCTTATTTTAGTACATTTTTTAATTTTATGTTTAGGTTTAGGATTATTATTGTTAGTTTATTTTTATTTTATTTTTTTAAATTTAGTTTTATTTTTTATTTTTAGGTTTAGGTTTAGGTTTTTAACTTATTTTTTTACGTTTAAGTTTTTGGTTTTTATTTTAAGTTTATTTTTAGGTTTTATTTTTAAGTTTAGGTTTAGGTTTATGTTTAGTTTATTTTATATTTATTTAGTTTAGGTTTAGGTTAAGGGTTAGTTTATTTTAGGTTTAGGTTTAGGATTTTTTATTTTTGTTTAGTTTACTTTAGTTTAGGTTTAGGTTTTTTTTTTTTTTTTAGGTTTAGGTTTTTTTAAGTTTAGGGTTTAGGTTTTATTTTTTAGCTATTTTTAGGTTTTATTTTTTGGTTTATTATTTAGGTTTAGGTTTTTATTTAGTTTTTATTTTATTTTATTTTTAGGATTATTTTATTTTTATTTTAGGTTTAGGTTTTTTTTGGTTTAAGACTTAGGTTTTATTTTTTATTTATTTTTATGTTTTATTTTAGGTTTATTTTTTAGGTTTAGATTTTTATTTAGTTTTTATTTCACTTTATTTTAAGTTTATTGTATTTTTATTTTTTGTTTAGTTTTTATTTTATTTAGGTTATATAGTTTTTTTAGTTACAATTTTTATTAATTTTATTTTAGTATAGTTTTTATTTTTATTTTTTTCTTTTTAGGTTTAGGTTTAGGTTTCAATTTATGTTTTTATTTGATTTTATTTCTTTATTTTATTTTGGTTTAAGTTTTTTTATTTATTTTACTTTTATAATTTATTTAGTTTAGGTTTAGGTTTTTAGCTTTTTACGATTTAAGGTTTAGGGTTAATTCAGGGTTTAGGGTTTGGAGTTTAAGGTTTAGTGTTTGGGGTTTAGGGTTTAGGGTTTAGGGTATTTATTTGGGTTTAGGGTTTAGGGTTTAGGGCTTAGGGTTTAGGGTTTAAGGTTTTAGGGTTTAGGTTTAAGGTTTAGGGTTTAGGGTTTACAGTTTTTATGGTTTAGGGTCTAGGGTTTAAGGATTAAGGTTTAGGGTTTAGGTTTTAGGGTTTAGGGTTTAGGTTTTAGGGTTTTGGGGTTTAAGGTTTACAATTTTTATGGTTTAGGGTTTAGAGTTTAGGGTTGAGGGTTTTAAGGTTTAGGGTTTAGAGTTGTAGATTGTAGGTTTAGGGTTTTTTTATATTTTATTTATTTATTTTTAAATTAAGTAAACTTGATGGTTTAGCTTTATTTAGCTTATTTTTTATTTATTTTAGTTTTATTATTTTTATTTAGGTTTATTTTTTTATTTGGCTTAGTTTATTTATTTTAAGTTCATTTATTTAAGTTTAGGTTTTTTATTTTAGTTTATTTTTTAGGTTTAGGTTTAGGTTTAGGATTATTTTTTAGTTTAATTTTATTTCTATTTTATTTTTTAGGTTTAGGTTTTATTTTTTATTTTTAGGTTTAAGTTTATGTTTTTATTTTTATTTTTTAGGTTTTAGTTTAAGGTTTTTATTTTAGGTTTATTTTTAGGTTTATTTTTAAGTTTAGGTTGGGTTTATTTTTTTGTTTATTTTATTTTAGTTAGTTTAGTTTATTTTAGGTTTAGGTTTAGGTTTTATTTTTTTTTAGTTTAGTTTATTTTTTTGTTTAGGTTTAAGTTTACTTTATTTTTATTTTAGGTATAGGTTTTTTTTTTTTTATTTAGGTTTAGGTTTATTTTTATTTATTTTTAGCTTTTGTTTAGCTTTAGGTTTTTTTATTAGTTTTTTATATATTTTATTGGTTTTTTATTTTTTTTTAGTTTAGTTTAGCTTTTATTTATTTTAGTTTAGTTTAATTTTATTTTTATTTTATTTTCTTTTAGGTTTTGGTTTATGTTTTTTTATGTTTTATTTTATTTTGGTTTTATATATTTTTTAATTATTTGTTTTAGCTTTAATTAGTTTGGTTTAGGTTTTTACCTTTTTAGGGTTTAGAATTTAAGGTTTAGGGTTTAAGGTTTAGGGTTTTGGATTAGTTTAGGGTTTAGGGTTTAACATTTAGCATTTAGGGCTTAGGGTATAAGGTTTTTACGGTTTAGAGTTTAGGGCTTAGGGTTTAAGGTTTAGGTTTTAGTTTAGGGTTCCTGTTTTAGTTTAGGGTTTAGGGTTTTTCTTTTTTTTTTAAACAAAGAACAAATTCAGATTCAGCATTTCTTCTTTTGTTTATTAGTTTATTTATTTTATTTTTTTATTTATTTTAGTTTAATTTATTTTTTATTTTTATTTATGTTTAATTTTTATTTTTATTTAGTTTAGTTTATTTATTTTAGGTTTATTTATTTTAGTTTTGGGTTTTTTTAGTTTATTTTTTTGGTTTAGGTTTATGTTTAAGTTTATTTTTTAGTTGAGTTTTATTTTTTTTTTTATTTTTTAAGTTTAGGTTTTATTTTTTATTTTAGGTTTATTTTTAGGTTTTTATTTTATTTTTTTAGGTTTAGGTTTTAGGTTTTTATTTTAGGATTATTTTTAGGTTTTATTTTTTAGTTTAGGTTTAGGTTTATTTTTAGTTTATTTTATTTTATTTAGTTTAGGGTTTAGGTTTAGTTTAGGGTTTAGGTTTGGGTTTTATTTATTTTAGTTTAATTTATCTTAGTTTAGATTTAGGTTTATTTTATTTTGTTTATTTTATTTTTATTTTAGGTTGAGGTTTTTTTTTTTCTTAGTTTGGGCTTTAGGTTTATTTTTATGTTTAGGTTTTATTTTGTTTATTTTTTTTTATTTTATTTTATTTTAGTTTTTTTTTAAGTGTATTTTATTTTATTTTATTTAGTTTTTTTATTTTATTTAGGTTTTTTATTCTTATGTTTAGTTTATTCTTTAGTTTAGTTTAGGTTTTTATTTATTTTATTTTAGGTATTTTTATTAGTTTATTTTATTTTAATTTTAGGTCTAGATTTATGTTTTAGTTTAGGTTTTTATTTTATTTTATTTAGGTTTAGTTTATTTAGGTTTTATTTAGTTTAGGTTTAGGTTTATAGTGTTTAAGGTTTGAGGTTTAGGGTTACTTTTAGGGTTTAGGGTTTAGGGTTTAGGATTTAGGGTATAAGGTTTAGGGTTTATGGTTTAGGGTTTAGGGTTTAGGGTTTATTATTTAGGGTATAGGGTTTATGGTTTTAAAGTTTAGGGTTTAGGGTTTAGGGTTAGGATTTAGGGTTTATGGTTTAGTGTTTAGGCTTTAGGGTTTAGGGTTTTAGGCTTTAGCATTTAGGGTTAAGGTTAGCATAGGGTTTAGGGTTAGTTCAGGGTTTAGGGTTTAAGGTTTAGGGTTTAGGATTTAATGTTTAGGGTTTTTAGGGTTTAGGGTTTTAGGCTTTAGGTTTTAGGTTAGGGTTAGGGTTTTAGAGTTTAAGGTTTTAGGGTTTAGGGTTTATGATTTTGGGTTTTGGGTTTGGGTTAGGGTTTAAAGTTTAGGGTTTAGGGTTTAAGATTAGTTTGGGTTTATTTAGTATAGGTTTTAATTTAGGGTTTTAGGGTTTAGGGTTTAGGGTTTTGGTTTATGGTTTGTTTTATTTGGGTTAGGGTTTAGGTTTAGGGTTTATTTAGGTTTAAGGTTAGTTTAGGGTTTAGGGTTTATGTTTAGGTTTTATTTATTTATTTATTTATTTTATTAAGTAAAGTGGTAGGTTTATTTTATTTAGTTTATTTTATTTATTTTAGTTTATTTTATTTTTATTTTGATTTTTACTTTTATTTTATTTAGTTTAATTTATTTTTTAGGATTATTTATTTTAGTTTAGGTTTTCATTTTAGTTTACTTTTTAGGTGTAGGTTTAGATTTAGCTTTATTTTGTTTGTTTTATTTTTTATTTTATTTTATTTTGTAGGTTTAGGTTTTATTTTTTATTTTATGTATGTTTAATCATTATTTTATTTTTTTTTAGGTTTATTTAGGTTTTTATTTTAGGTTTATTTTTAGGTTTTAGTTTTTAATTTAGGTTTAGGTTTATTTTTAGTTTATTTTTAGTTTATTTTATTTTATTTAGTTTATGTTTAGGTTTAGGTTTAGGTTTAGGTTTTATTTTTTATTAATTTTTAGGTTTTATTATTAGGTTTATTATTAGGTTTAGGTTTTCATTTAGTTTTTATTTTATTTTATTTTAAGTTTATTTTATTTTTATTTTAGGTTTTGTTTTTATTTTATTTAGGTTTTTTAGTTTTAGTTTAGTTTATGGTGGTGTATTGTTTATGGTTTAGGGTTTAGGGTTTAGGGTTTAGGGTTTAAGGTTTAGTCTTTTAAGGCTTAAGGTTTAGGGTTTAGGATTTTTAGGGTTTAAGGTTTATGGTTTTTGGTTTAAGTTTTAGGTTTAAGGTTCAAGTTTTAGTTTAGGGTTTGGTTTTGGGTTTTGTTTTAACAAGAACAAATTGATTCAACATTTCTTGATTTCCTCCAAGTAACACACCAAGTTTTCTAAGACACAAGCGACATAGATCAAAATGAGCATGCATAGAATAAATCAAAACCCTAAATAACTAGAACCTTCTCTACTTATAAAGACATTGTTCCATAGAGATGGGATCAGCGTTCTTTAGTTTCTCATTCCAATAGAACCACCGGCCTCTCCAGTACCGGGAGATCACCATCATATCCCCGATCTCTCCCTCCACCACCACCATGGTTGTAACCTCTATTGCTCCTCTCACCTCCATGACCACCACTACTCTGACCACCACATCCATATCCACCAACACCTCTAGGTCCCCCACCACCACTAGGATAACCGCCACGTCTACCTTCTCCTCCCAGATCTAGACTTAGGGTTGTTGATGTTCAGCTGTCAGGTTTGCCATTCTTAGGTTTAGGTTATTAGGTTTTAGGGTTTAGGTTTATTTATTTTTTTAATTTGTTTAGTTTAGGTTTAGGTTTAGGTTTAGAGTTTAGGTTTAGGTTTAGGTTTAGGTTTAGGGTTTAGGGTTTAGGGTTTAGGGTTTAGGTTTAGGGTTTAAGGGTTTAGGGTTTAGGTTTAGGGTTTAATTTTATTAGGTTTATTTAGTTTATTTAATTTATTTTTATTTATTTTAATTTATTTAATTTTTATTTAGTTTAGTTTATTTATTTTTTTGTTTAGGTTTTTTATTTTATTTTTTTTTTAGTTTAGGTTTAGGTTTAGGTTTATTTTTAGTTGAATTTATTTTTATTTTATTTTTTAGGTTTAGGTTTTATTTTTTATCTTCTTGGTTAATGTTTTATTTTTTTTTTATTTTTTATCCTAAGAAAAATGTTAAACACATTAAATCATCAATAATTTAAGAAATAATGAAAAAACATGCTCTAATGCATAATGTAAACATAACATCAAACAATTATATTAACTATCATAAAAGAATAAAAGGTTGGTGCGGTCGGGTACCACTGTACAACCTAAAGAGAGAAAGGATGGGTAGCTGAGCTCTACCCTTATATAACCTAGAATATGAAAGAGTGTTTATAATTGTATTAAATTCTATTGGGTTCTTCTTTCTTCTTATCTCCATTTTTGATTTAGTTCCTACTTTGATTTGAATGTTGCTTGCTTCAAAGGCATCACAGGGCACCCCCAAGATAAAGCATTCTGGCCACTGCTCATTCCAATCCCCCATAGCACTAATCCTAATTCCTATTACAAAAATTACATTTTTGTGGGAAAAGTGAATCTAACTATACTTGCAAAATAGAGGTTAGTTAAATATACGTATAATCCCAAGAGGTTGTATTTAATAAGCCCACATGTCCAAACTTGGATTACGCTTAAGGATTTAAGCAACCTACAAAAAAAGCATTCACATTTATTTTTAAGCATCCGTTAAGCATAATCCCTTGAATAAAACATGATTAGACTAATATTGGCCTATCATTCAATCTATGAACATACATCCTAACATCCAATCTAGAATAATACATCATAAAATAAAATATGCATCACATCATAAACCATCATAACTTAGAGCTAGAAGTGGTGACTTAATTCTAATGTGTGTATTAAGGCTTGTGTGGTAAGTGTTGTTAGGCATTAATGTTGTATTTTCTAAGTGTAGAAGGATTCAATTTAACATGAAAGGTTGATTTCACTTGAAGCAGTTTAATTGATTTGAGAATTTTAATTTGTGTTTTCTTTTATTTCATTTTATTACACTTAGCAACTAAGTGTTATAAAGAGAGAAAAAGAGGATTGCCCTCTTTCATCCCAACCTTAAGTAACTTTCTAAAGTATATTAACTTGATTTAGTTCTCTTTAGTGAATGGCTTATTAAATGATTTAATTAATCATAAGTTTAGGTTCACTTTAAATATTCCTATTCAAAATGAAAGGCATCTTAAGATTAATTTAATTGAATTACTACCACATGACATATATACTAAATCATTCCTTTCCATCACATGTAACATGTGTGATTTAATCTAAGTGTATCTATACATGCAACATATTTTAGCACACATAAATGTTGAATGTATGTGTATGTTTAGAATTTATATTTTATTTGATTGAATTATTTAAACATATTAATTTAAAACTTTATCCAAATTCTTATACAAAAAGGACATAAGAATGAAATTAAATAAGCATGTACTGTTGTTAAACTAAGGAAGTGAGCTAATGAAATGAACTCCTTGGAACTAGCTAAAGCCTCGTATTCTCGAGATTTCCAGACTATATATCTATTTGCAATCAAACATATGTAAATTCATATACATGAACATATGAAGTAAGCTCCAAATCGTATGGCTAATTAATTCAACCACTTGGTCAATTATGAATACATGCAATTTTAATGTAAAATAGGATTTTCATTCAATAATCACATATACATATACATGTACAAAGATATAGGCAAGTACGTGTCATTGTTAAACGAGAGAAGTGAGGTAATCAAATGACCTCTTTGGGGCTAACTAAAGCCTATCCCAGGATGTCAGACTATATACTTGCTTTTCTTGGACACACATGGATGTATACATAAATGAGGGAAAGAAAACCATGCAAAGATTGTATATGTTTTTGATTGAATCATCTATATATGAATTAAAACCCTATCCAAATTCTAATGTTGAAATACATAGAAATGAAATCAAATGGGTATATGCATTGTTAAACCAAGGAAGTGAGGTAATCAAATGACCTCCTTAGCTAAACCTCATGTCCCGGATGTCTAGACTATATACCCATTACCATTCAATCTTATATAAATCAACACATGAATTGAGGAAAGAGAACTCAACATTCATACACCTAAGTTATAAGCACATGCATTTGCTATGTATTTATAACTAGCATCATAACACATTATTAATCATTTATAAACTTTTGAAAAAAAAACATTTGGATTTAATAGTGATAATAGCCATGCATATATTAAATTAATTCAACACATGCAAGCTTACATAAAGGAAATCCATTTTTTTTACTAGATTTTGAAAGATGGATGCATGGATTCAAATGACATACTAAATTTAACATGATTGGAAGAGGACAATGAAATAAAAGCTTGTGATTCATTCAACCAAACTAGTTCTTAAGGATAATCAAATCAAATAAGATTATTTTAAGTAAACCAAAGCTTAATTTTTAATTAAGTTTTGGATTCCATTTGATTTAAAAAGGAGAAGAGAAATCATCACTTGTTATTTTAAACCCATTCCCACATTAGTGATTTGATTTAATTTAAGGAAATATAATTAAGTTGATTTTATGGGTTAATTCAGTTGAACCCTTGATTAGATGAATTAGTTACCCTTACTTATGTCACCTTAAAAGTAATTAACTAAATAATTATGAGCCAACATGATATGCATGGAAAATAAACCTGCAATGATTCTAAGAAATAAAAGGGGCCTAATGAAATTGGCTCATGATTAATAGTTAATTAGATTAAGGGACTTAATTAATTACTTTTATGGTTTTCTCACACATGTGGACTAACCACAATTTCATTAAACTCCTTTAAGTTATTAAACACATAAAGATATACTCCACAATTTAATTAATTAAGGTTTGATGTGATTATGATTTCAATTTGATTAAGTGATTTAATTAATTTGTTAAATCTTAATTAATTTCATTTTAAAAAAGGGTGAAATGAACTTAGTGAAAGGGCCAAACCCTATTCTTTAGTTCACTTACTATTGAATAATGATTAATAAACTTAATTAACCAATTTATTGCTATTCATGGAATTAATTAATGATTAATTAATTTAAAAGAGTAGTTAAGGATTAATTAGTTAATTTTTTTAATTAAGTGAGCAATAAATCCCAAGAAAATCATGTTAGGCGGAGATCATCCCATTAAATTAACCCACAAATTTTGGGATTAATTGCTCAAGTAATTAAGAAGTAATTAAGCTAATTAATTTTGTAATTAAATCATAATTACTATTCAAAATTAGTTAAGATTATTTTTAAATAATTCTCCTCTCAAATATTATTAAAATGAGTATTTATGTGCATTTTTATTTATCTATGATTTTAAAAGTTTGACCATTAAAATTATTAAATAAGCCTAACTAAAACTAATCTTGTATTGGCGACATGATGCGCGATTTTTGGCAAGATTTACTTAAAACTTATCCAACTTAGTGCCTACATGGCGGCGATGGATGCGCTTTCTCTTCAGCTATCTGATTTAAGATGGGATGGCTATGATTAATCCCACAGCTTAATAGGATTAAATCAGATTGATCTAGTGGATCTAATCATGACCTTCTGTTCTGATCATGCGGAACTGACGGTGCATGATCTAACATCAAGTGAGTGAGGTAGAATGGTGTCCGTTCAACATTGCTCACTTTATCCAAGCTTACCCATGCTCAGATCAACTCCAAAAGGATCTCACACCTTCACGACATCGATCAGAGGGGATCCAATGGTCATGATCAAACGAGATGCAAGTTTCTTCAAAAAGCTCCAACCCATTTTTGCCTGAGGATTGGTTGGGGAAGCATACCTCGGTGGAGTTCAAGATCGATAGCTTGAATGATTGAGGAAGCTTCATCTAGGAGATGAAGCCTTTAGTAGAATTGGATCAATTCTTTGATGTTCTAAAGGTAGAGCATGATTTGGAGCTCGGCTTTGATCAAGTCTCACCTCCTCAAGCTTAGTTATAATATACATTCTTTTGAGGCCTAGGAAGGTGCGTTCAAAGTTAATTTGAGTTTGATGGATTAATGGGGAAGTTAGGTCAAAATGAGTGTCTATTTGGGATGAATGGCATTTTGATCTGGAATGAACTTAGGAGCTTAGGGAATGGCTCTAGGGCTCGTCTTGGGTAAGAGCTCACGAGGATTTTTTTGTGTTTGTTTAGTGCAAATGAGTGTATATCATCTTGAGAATGGTGGGATGGGTTTGGCTTCTAATGGATGTCACCATCTCATGGAGTTATGGGTGGGGGAGGAGGTGAGTTGGCTGACTTGGTTGAAGGTGTGGAGGTGGCTTCAAGGAAGAATCATTGGTTTCTATGGGTTTCAAATGCTCCAATTGGGATGGTGAGGTAATCTCACCTCCCATTGATCATGGCCGACCTAACCACCCCTTGGGTTAGGTTGGGTAGTGTCTTAGGTGCCTAGGTGGACCATTGGGAGAGTACTAAGTGGCCAAAAAATGGAAATACCACTTACATGGGTGATTTATCTCAAGTGATTCCTTTGACCCAACCCAGAATGATCATTTGGCATTGAATTTAATTTAGGCAGATTTAAAATGAGCCAAAAGTGGGTTAGCACAAATTTCAAGTCAATTGGAGTTGATTTGGTTATGTTTGGCTCAATTTGACTCATTTAGGTCAAATTGGGTTAGGTTAGGTCAAGTTGACCAATTGGTGAAATTAGGTCAAACCAAGGGTTAGGTCAAGTTCTTAGGATCATTTGGGATGTTTTAGTTTAAATGGTTTGGTTTAGTTTGGCTTAGATTTGATTTTGGCTCATTTGAATTCATTTGGGTGGTTAAGTTGACCTTTGATTAAATTAGCCAAATTGGGTTAGGTGTTGGTTTGGGTTTAGTTGACCAATTAAAGATGATTGTAGGCTTTGGTTTCAATTAATTTGGATTTTATTTTGATTTAAATACTTGAACATATAAGTCACTTTGGGCTAAGTAGGTCAATTGGGTGAAATCATGGCTTTGGTCAAGTTCAATAATCAATTTGGAATGAACTTGAGCCATTGGTTGCAATCAATTTGGTTTATATTATGATTTGACATAAATTGGTCTTTTAGGTCAATTTGGGTCAACTTGGGTCAAAAGGATCAATTGGGTTTGGTTTGACTCAATTGAAGGTCAAGTCATATTCAAATATTGATTTTGATTTGGTATGAATCATTGGTTTCAAGAGATTTGTCTTAGGTTGCAATTTGGCTAGTTTGGGTTCATATAGGTTAAGGGTTGACTTGGTTTGACCCAATTTGTGATAATTGATCAACTAGGGTGATCAACAATCATGATGGGAGGTTTTGATGGGCTTGGTTCAATCCAATTTGGGTAGGATTAGAACTTGGCTCAAATAGGTCAAATTGGCCACTTTGGATCAAGTGGACAAATTGGGTTTAGGGTTTATGGTTAGAGTTTTTTTTTTTATTTTTTTTATTTTTAAAATTAAGTAAACTCATTGGTTTAGGTTTATTTAGTTTATTTTTTATTTATTTTAGTATATTTTATTTTTTTTATTTTAATTTAGGTTAATTTTTATTTTTATTTAATTTATTTTAGGTTTATTTATTTTAGTTTAGGTTTTTATTTTAGTTTAATTTTTAGGTTTAGGTTTAGGTTTTGGTATATTTTTTTTTAGTTTAGTTTTATTTTATTTTATTTTTTTTAGGTTTTGGTTTTATTTTTATTTTTTAGGTTTAGGTTTTATTTTATTTTTAATTTAACTTTTAGGTTTTTTTATTTATGTTTATTTTTGGTTTTATTTTTTAGTTTAGGTTTAGGTTTATTTTTAGTTTATTTATTTTATTTAGTTTAGGTTTAGGTTTAGGTTTACTTTATTTTAGGTTTAGGTTTAGGTTATATTTATTTTAGTTTAGTTTATTTTAGTTTAGGTTTTGGTTTTTTTTTTAAGTTTGGTTTTTTTAGTTTAGGGTTTAGGTTTTATTTTAGGTTTATTTATTTAAGTTTATGTTTTATTTAGTTTTATTTTATTATTTTAGGTTTTATTTTTTTATTATTTTAGGTTTAGTCTTTTACTTTATTTAAGTTTTTATTTTTTTAGTTTAGTTTAGGTTTTATTTATTTTATTTTTTATTTAGTTTTATTTTTTTTTTATTTTCTTTTAGGTTTATGTTTAAGTTTAGGTCTAGGTTTAGTTTTAGTTTATGTTTTATTTTATTTTATTTTATTATTTCTTTTATTTTAAATTTTTAGGTTTTATTTAGTTTAGATTTAATTTTTAGCTTTTGGTTATTTAGGTTTAGGTTTAGGTTTAAGGTTTAGGTTTGGGGTTTGGAGTAGGGTTTAGGTTTAGGCTTTTTTTGTTTTAGTTTAGGGTTTAGGGTTTAGGTTTAAGGGTTTAGGGTTTTTTTGGGGTTTAGGGTTTAGGGTTTAGGGTTTATGGTTTTCAGGGTTTAGGGTTTAGGGTTTAAGGTTTAGGTTTTCAGTTCAAGATTCATGTTTTAGCTTATGGTTTAAGGTTTTTGGGTTTTTTATTTTTAAATAGAGAAAAAATTCATCTTCAACATTTCTTCTTTTATTTATTTAATTAATTTTTTAGTTATTTTAGTTTATTTTATTTTATTATATTTATGCTTATTTTTTATTTTTATTTTATTTAGTCTATTTATTTTAGGTTTATTTTTAGTTTAGGTTTTATTTTTTAGTTTATTTTATTTCTTTTTTTATTTTGTTTATTTTTTATTTTTTAGTTTATTTTATTTTATTATATTTAAGTTTTTTTATTTTTTTTTATTTAGTTTATTTATTTTAGTTTTTTTTAGGTTTATTTTTTAGGTTTAGGTTTAGGTTTTATTTTATTTTTTTTAGGTTTTTTTTTTATTTTATTTTTTTAGGTTTAGGTTTTCTTTTTTTTAGGTTTAGGTTTAGGTTTTATTTTATTTTTTGGTTTAGGTTTATTTTTATTTTAGTTTAGGTTTAGGTTTTATTTTCTTTTTTAGTTTAGGTTTAGGTTTTATTTTAGTTTATTTTAGGTTTATTTTAGTTTAGGTTTAGGTTTATTTTAGTTTATTATATTTTATTTAGTTTAGTTTAGGTTTAGGTTTAGTTTATTTTATTTAGGTTTAAGTTTATTTATTTAGTTTAGGTTTAGGTTTATTTTATTTTATTTAGGTTTATTTTAGGTTTAGGTTTTATTTTATTTTATTTTAGTTTGTTTTATTTTTATTTTAGGTTTAGTTTTTATTTTATTTAGGTTTTTTTTTTTTTTAGTTTTGTTTGGGTTTTTATTTATTTTATTTTAGTTTAGTTTTTATTTTAATTTTATTATCTTTTTAGGTTTAGGTTTAGGTTTAGGTTTAGATTTTAATTTATGTTTTTATTTTATTTTGGTTTAGATTTTATATATTTTATTTTTAGGCTTTATTTAGTTTAGGTTTAGGTTTTTAGCTTTTCAGCATTTAGGGTTTTATTTTGATTTATGGTTTAGGGTTTAGAGTTTAGGGTTTAGGGTGTAGGGTTTAAGGTTTGGGATTTAGGATTTAAGGTTTTTGTTTTTTTTATTGGATTTAGGGTTTAGGGTTTAGGGTTTAGGGTTTAGGGATTAGGGTTTAGGGTTTATGGTTTAGGGTTTAGGGTTTAGGGTTTTTTAGGGTTTAGGGTTTAGGGTTTAAGGTTATAGGTTTAAGTTTCAAGTTTTAGTTGGTGTTTAGGGTTTTGGGGTTTTCTTATGAGAACAATTATTCAACATTTCTACTTTTATTTATTTAGTTTATTTAGTTTATTTTTTAGGTTTTTTATTTTTAGGATTATTTTATTTTTTAGTTTAGTTTTGGTTTCTATATATTTTATTTTAGTTTATTTTTATTAATTTATTTTATTTTTTTTGGTTTAGGTTTAGGTTTTAGTTTAGGTTTTATTTATTTTATTATTTTATTTTATTTTTTAGGTTTTATTTATTTTAGGTTTTAGGTTTTAGGTTTTAAGTTTAGGTTTAGGGTTTAGGTTTAGGTTTAGGGTTTAGGGTTTAGGGTTTAGGTGGAGGGTTTAGGGTTTAGCATTTTGTGTTTAGGGTTTAGTGTTTAGGCTTTAGGGTTTAGGGTTTTTAGGGTTTAGGTTTTAAGGTTTAGGGTTAGCTTTGGGTTAGGGTTAGTTTAGGTTAGGTTATAGGGTTTAATGTTTAAGGTTTACGCTTTAAGGTTTAGGGTTTTAAGGGTTTAGGATTAGTTTAGGGTTTAAGGTTTATGGTTTTAGGGTTTAAGGTTTGTGGTTTAGGGTTTAAGGTTAGGGTTAGGGTTTAGGATTTAGGGTTTGGGTCTCACCAGACAACTAGAATATGAAAGAATAATTATAAATGTATTAAATGCTATGGGGGTCTTCTTTCTTCATATCTCCATTTCTGATTTGGTTCCTTCTTCAATTTGGATGGTGCTTGCTTCAAAGGCATCATAGGGAACTCTAGGACAAAGCCTTTTGTCCAATGCTCATCCTAATCCCTCACATCATTATTCCTAAATCCTATTGCAAAAATTACATTTATGTGAGGAAAGTAAATCTGACTACACCTGCAAAATAGAGGTTAGCTAAATATAAATATAATCCCAAGTAGTTGTATTTATAATTTGGACTTAGTACACATGGGTAACTAAATATCCTAACTTGGATTATGCTTAAGGATTTTAGCAACTTGCAAAAGAGCATTCACATTTATTTTTAAGTATCCCTTAAGCATAATCCCTTGCAAAAATATGATTAGGTTAATATTGGCCTATCATCTAGTCTATGAAGCATACACCCTAATATCCATCTAAAATAATACATCATATAACAAAACATACATTACAACATAGCTAACTTAGAGCTAGAATTGGTGACTTAATTCTAATGTGTGTATTAAGGCTTGTGTGGTAAGTCTTGTTAGGCATTAGTGTTGTATTTTCTAAGTGTAGAAGGATTCAATTTAACATGGAAGGTTGATTTCACATGAAGTAGTTTAATTGATTTGAGAATTTTAATTTGTGTATTTTTTTTTCATTTGATTACACTTAGCAACTAAGTGTTATAAAGAGAGGAAAAGAGGATTGCCCTCTTTCATCCCTACCTTAAGTCACTTTCTAAACTATATTAATTTGATTTAGTTCTCTTTAGTGAATGACTTACTAAATGATTTAATTAATCCTTAGTTTAGGTTCACTTTAAATAATCATATTAAAAATGAAAGGTGTCTTAAGATTAATTTA
Source organism: Cymbidium sinense (assembly GCA_021442155.1). Lineage (NCBI taxonomy): Eukaryota > Viridiplantae > Streptophyta > Magnoliopsida > Asparagales > Orchidaceae > Cymbidium > Cymbidium sinense. The sequence continues at coordinate 11,846,852 of CM038215.1, forward strand.
ATTGAATTACTACCACATGACATATATTAAATCATTCCTTTCCAACACATGTAACATGCATATGATTTAATTAATATCTATACATGCGCATATTATAGTACACTTAAATGATGAATGTATGTGTATGTTTAGAATTTATATTATATTTGATTGAATTATTTAAACATATTAATTTAAAACTTTATCCAAATACTTATACAAAAATGACATAAGAATGAAATTAAATAGACATGTGCCATTGTTAAACCGGGAAGAGGTAATCAAATGACCTCCTTGAGCTAGCTAAAGCCAGTATTCTTGGGATGTCTATATACTTTTTTGCATTCAAACATATGTAAATTTGAATACAAGAACAAAAGAAGTAAGCTTCAAATCATATGGCTAATTAATTCAACCACTTAGTCAATTATGAATGCATGCAATTTTAATGTAAAATGGGATTTCCATTCACTAACCACATATACATATACATGTACAATGATATCGGCAAGTACATGTCATTGTTAAACCAGGGAAGTGAGGTAATCAAATGACCTTCTTGGGGCTAACTAAAGCCTCATATTCCTGGGATGTCCATACTATATACTTACTTTTTTTAGACACACATGGATGTTTACATAAATGAGGGAAAGAAAACCATGCAAAGATTGTATATTTTTTTTGATTGAATCATTTATATATATGTATTAAAGCTCTATCCAATATCTACTATTGAAATACATAAGAATGAAATCAAATGGGTACGTTCCATTGTTAAACTAGGGGAGTGAGGTAATCAAATGACCTTCTTGGGGTTAACTAAAGCCTAATGTTCTAGGATGTCCACTATATACCCATTACCATTCAATCTTACATAAATCAACACATGAATAGAGGAAAGAGAACTCAACATTCATACACTTAAGCTATAAGTACATGCATTTCTTATGTATTTATAACTGGCATCATAACACATTATTCTTTATTTATAAGCTTTTGAAATATACATTTGGATTTTATAGTGGTAATAGCCACGCATATATTAAATTAAATTAACACATGCAAGCTTACATAAAGGAAATCCATTTCATTTTACTTGATTTTGAAAATTTGGATGCATGAATTCAAATGCAATACCAAATTTAACATGATTGGAAAAAGGACAATCAAATATAAGCATGTGATTCATTCAACCAAACTAGTTCTTAAGGACAATCAAATCAAATAAGATTATTTAAAGAAAACCAAAGCTTCTTTATTAATTAAGTTTTGGATTTAATTTGATTTAAAGAGGAGAAGAGAAATCATCACTTACTATATTAAACCCATTCCCATTAATGATTTGATGTAATTTAAGAAATGTAATTAAGTTGATTTTATGGGTTAATTAAGTTGAACCTTTAATTAGATGAATTAATTACCCTTACATGTCACCTTAAAGTAATTAACTAAATAATTATAAGCCAACATGATATACATGGAAAATAAACTTGCAATGATCCTAGGAAATAATAGGGGCCTAATGCAATTGGCTCATGATTAATATTTAATTGGATTAAGTGAATTAATTACACTTATGGTTTTCCTATAAATGCGTACTAACCATAATTTCATCAAACTTTTTTAGGTTATTAAACACCTAAAGACCTACCCCATGATTTAATTAATTAAGTTCTGATGTGATTATGATTTCAATTTACTTAAGTGATTTAAATAATTGGTTAAATCTTAATTAATTTCATTTTAAAAAGGTGAAATGAACTTGGGAAAGGGGTCCCAACCCTATTTCTTAGTTCACTTACTATTGAACAATGATTAATAAACTTAATTAACTAATTTATTACTATTCATTTGGGATTAATTAATCATTAATTAACTTAAAAGAGTAGTTAAGGCTTAGTTTGTCAATTTTCCTAATTAAGTGAGCAATAAATCCCAAGAAAATCATGGGAGACAGAGGTCATCCCATTAAATTAACCCATAAAATTAAGCTAATAAGTTTTATAATTAAACTTTAATTAAACCTTAATTAATGTTCAAAATTAATTAAGATCATTTTTAATTAATTCTATTCTTAAATACCATTAAAATTAGTATTTATTTGTATTTTTTTTCTCTATGATTTTCTTGTTATTTTTAGAAGTTTCATCCATTAAAAATGATTAATTAAGCCTAATTTAAGCCTAATCCTATTGGTTCCACGTGGCATGCTTTCCATGTGGCATAGGGAGATTGGCTACTTTAAACTTATCTAAACTTCAACTCCCGCCACCATTTGATCTAAGATCGATGGCGATTAATCCCATAGCTTAATAGATTAAATCGATCTAGTGGATCTAATCACAATCATCATTCCAATCAGATGCATGATCTAACATCATGCTAGTGAGGGAGAATGAAATCTGTTCGACATTGTTCACTTGATCCAAGCTTACACAATCTCAGATAAACTCTAAAAGGATCCCACACCTTCACGACATCGATTGGAGGGGATCTAACGATCAAGACTACATGAGATCAACTTTATCCTCAAGATGCACCAATCCATTTTTGCCTAAGGATCAATTTTGGAAGCATACCTCACTGGAGCTCAAAATCGATGGCTCGAATGATTGAGGAAGCTTCATCTAGTGGAGATGAAGCCCTATTGAGCAATAATTCGATCAATTCCTTGATGTTCACTCGAAATGTGATGAACTGATGATTTGTAGCTTAGCTTTGATCAAAGTCCCACCTCTGGTGCTCGAGAAGCTTGGGAAATGGTTTGTTCTTCCTCGATGAGGCCTAGGGAAGGTGCGTGCAAAGTTAATTTGAGTTTGATGGAGAAATGGGGACGTTAGGTAAGAAATTGGAGTGTCATATTTTGGGATAGATGAGAATGGCATTTTTTGATTGAGGAACAAGCTTGGGAGCTTAAGGAATGGCTCTAGTAACTTGTCTTGGGTAGCTAGGGTCTGAGGAATGATTTTTGTGTGTATTTGAGTGTAAATGAGAGGGTGTATACCCTCCCCACCCCCGCCCTTCATCTTGATTGATTGGATTGCTTGGCTTGTAGTGGACGCCCCACCATCTCGAGCTAGTTTGTTGGTTGAAGGTGTGGAGGTGGTTGCCAAGGAGGAATCATGGGTGTCTTATGGGTTTCAAATGCTCTAATGGGGAGGGTGAGGCGATTTCACATCCCATGGGTCATGGCCAACCCAACCACCTCTTAGGTCAGGTTGGGCAGTGTCCTAAGTGGACCATTGGGAGAGTACCAAGTGGACAAAGATTGGAAAAGATCACTTACATGGGTGATTTTTCTCATGTGATGCCCTTGACCCAAGAGCAGAATGGTCATTTGGTATTGGATTTGATATGGGCAGATTTGAAATGAGCAAAAAGTGGGTTAGCCCAAACTTCAAGTCAATTGGAGTTGATTTGGTTAGTTTGGCTCAATTTGACCATTTAGGTCAAATTATGTTGGGGTTGGTCAAGTTGACCAATTGATCAAATTAGGTTAAACCAAGGATTAGGTCAAGTTCATATGATCATTTGGGATGTTTTGGTTCAATTGGTTTGGTTTAGTTTGGCATAGGTTAATTTTGGCTAAGTAGATCAATTGGGTTCAATTGGGTCCAATCATGGCTTTGGTAAAGTTCAACAATCAATTTGGAATGAAGTTGAGCCATGCAATCAATTTGGTTTATATTTTGATTTGACCAATTTGGTCTTTTAGGTCAATTTGGGTCAACTTGGGTCAAGAGGGCCAATTGGGTTTGGTTGACTCAATTGAAGGTCAAGTCATATTCAAATATTGATTTTGATTTGGTATGAATCATTGGTTTCAAGGATTTGGCTTAAGCAATTTGGCTATAGTTCATATGGGTTGGTTGACTTGGTCAAATGTCCAAGTTGACTTAGTTTGACCTAATTTGTGATAATTGATCAACCTAGGGTGATCAATAATCATGATGGGAGGTTTTGATGGACTTAGTTCAATTAAATTTGTGTAGGATTAGAACTTGGCTCAAATAGGTCAAATTGGCCACTTTAGGTCAAGTGGACCAATTAGAATTAGTTGGCTTGATTTTGGGTTGAGTTTGATTTAGTTGAGTTTATATATGGATTTGGGATTGATATATAAATTCAATTATAATTGGGTTGGGTTCAAATGGGTTTTGGTTCATTTGATCATTTGAAGTCAAAAGGGTTAAGTTGGGTTTGACTTCGGTTGATTTTGGTTTAGCTTTATGATTGTAGATTTCATTTATATTTGTGAATATGATTGAAGGTATGATTGATTCATGAGAAAATCAATTTAATTTTGGATTTGGAATGAAGTAATTTGGCTAAGTCCATGGAGTTGGGTCATGTGGCTTAAGTTTGGATTTTGATTTGGTTTGATTTAGTTTTAATGATTTAAATGTATATTTCATTTAAATTTGTGAAGATGATTGAAAATATGATTGATTTATGAGAAAATCAATTGAGTTTGACTTGATTTGGATTAAGATTTTAAGTCCATGGATAGGTCATATGGCTTAGAAGGGTTTTATTTAGTTTGATTTAGTTTTGATCATTTAAATATAGATTTGATTTATATTTAAGAAGATGATTGAAGATAAAATTTATGAGAAAATCAATTGATTTTGGATTGATTTGGATTAAGATTTGGCTAAGTCCATGGATAGGTCATATGGCTTAGGAAGGGTTTGAAGTTTGATTTGATCATGGGCTTCAATCATTTAGTTTTGGAATTTGGGTTTGGATTTGGATTTGGATTTGATACTTCAATTGAACTTGAGGTTTGGTTTGAGAAGGTGAACATGTATTGGATTTGGGTTGTAGGTGGATTATCCTAATCCCTAAGGCATAACCTAATCCTATGGTTAACCCTTCTAAGTCTTCTAACAATTAGGTAAACACTTAACCTAAGTGATGGGTTAACCATGATGGGAAGTCTTAGTAAAAACTCTAAGTCTAAGATGGGAAGTTGAATCTGCACTCCAAAAGTGAGGTCAACAGGCCTTTGGTTCCATAGTGTTGCCTTGGAGATAGATGATTGGAAGATTGAAGCCAAGTTTCATATTATAGACTCAGATACATCTTTCAATGCTTTGCTTGGGAGACTATAGATGCATGAGAACAACATAGTTCCATCCTCTCTACATCTGTATGAAGTTTGAGAGGTGGGATCATCATCTGTGTCAAAGAGATCTCAAGCCATTTATAGTTGAGGTCGCATATATGAGGATGCACTACCTCCTCAAAATCAATAAGTCTATTCTCACTAACTTGGCCAAAGTTAAAAAAAAGAAAGAAAAAAAAGAAAGAGAAATAGAAAAAGAAAAGAAAATAGAAAATAGAAAATGAAATAAAAGGGAGCTGAAATAGACTTGGAAGAAGTGGAGCCTGACGTTAAATTCCACCCACGGTTCATTAATCCATTCGAACATATGGGTAGGATGATTTGACCTCCACCAGGTAGAGGAAGAGGCCAGTTCAGAGGCAATCCTGGAAAACCTCTTATTGGCCACAGAAAAATATGTCCCAGCTACTAGAGTACTATCCATATAGACTTAGAGTCTAGTTCATAGGATGAGTCTTATATGGTTAACACACGACCTCTTCTCAATTAGATTCCCTTGAGGTGACACTTGAGATAATGATGAAGATCCTCCAAAGCAAAGCATAAGTGTATCCAAGTCTATATGTGAAATAGTTAGACATTTGGGAACCTTAGCTATAACCCCACTTTCCTCTCAAAAGTGAGGGTTTGGTAGTTAAGCCCCTAAGTCATCCACATGTGTGAAGACGAGAGGTTCTTTTGGGAGCATCATCCTCAAAAGAAGTTGATGTAGAACTTTAGGATGATTCATATAGATTTAATAAAATTACTTTTGATTGGTACATGGCTTGTGTTTAAAATTTAGTAACAAAAAGGTTAATCCCACATACTTGGTCAAAGCACAGGTTAGACTACTTTGAAAGAATATGGAAGAACAAATGCAAGATCTCTCAATTATGACCAGGACTAGGATTTGGTACAGTGGGTCTAGTCAATGATGATGATTACTGCTTAGTCATCACCAATCATTTGGAATCAAATAGGTTTTTTCAAATCACATTAACTCATATGAGGAGCTGTGCTTAGAAACATTAGATGATCCAAATGATTTTAAAGTCAGAGATGCACCGCTAGAGTTTGAAGAAGAAATCAAGTCAACCATCGATGAGCTCAAGGAAATCAACTTAGGAACTGAAGAAGATCCACACCCAGCATACATCAGTTCTTTATTGAATGAAATTGAAATTAATGACTTAGTTTGGCTATTGATTGAGGTTAAGTACTACTTTGCATGGAGCTATGAAGAGATGCCTGGATTAGCTCTTGATATAACGATCCACAAACTAGCAATAGAGCTTACTACTAACCCTATTAAGCAAGCTCCTAAACACATGTGATTAGACATAGAACAATAAGTCATTTATGAAGCCAAGAAACTGATCGATATTGGCTTCATCCAAGATGCAAAATACCCTACCTGGTTAGCAAGCATTGTCTAAGTTAAGAAAAATAATGACCAAATTCACATATGCGTCAATTTTAGAGATTTAAATAAGGCATGTCCAAAAGATGAATTTCCACTACCAATCCAAGTCGATGGTGACATTGCCTCATCTCATGCAATATTCTTTTTCATGGATGGCTCATCTAGATATAACCAAATAAAGATGGCCCCTAAAGATGAAAGAAACACAACTTTTAGAACCCCGATCGGAATCTATTGCTATAAGGTCATGCCTTTTAGCCTTAAAATACCAGTGCTAAATACTAGTGAGCTATGACATGAATCTTCAATAAACTCATTCATCATCAAGTTGAGTGTTATGTCGATGGTCTCATGGTGAAAAGTAGAGAAAAGGAAAACCATCTCTTTGACTTGAGTAATTTTTGAAGTTAAGACAATTTAACCTCAAAATGAACCACATGAAGTGTTCATTCATAGTAGCAGGAAATTCTTTGGGTTTGTTGTGACACTAGAATTGAATTGATCGAGAAGATCAATGATATTAGAAATTCCACCTAAAAGTTTAACTCAACTCGATCATTCCAAGGGTTGGCCTAAGATGCTTTATATCCAACCTATTGAGAAGATGCCATCCATTCTCGCACTTATCAAAAGGATGCCAAGTTCAAGTGGGATGGTAAGTGTGAAAGCTCGAAGATATCAAGCATTACTTGATGACACTTGGTTCTAAAGCTATCTTGGCAAGCGCTCATACTTTACATTTGCTATGTTAGATGACTCCATTGGCTTTGTTGGCCCAAGCCAATGATGAAGGAAGGAAAATGCACTCTACCTCACCATCATCTAATCTCTGTGTAATTATCCACCCATTGAAGCATTACTGCTTTAATCTTTGCATCCCAAAGCTACAACTACATGCTTACTCATGGGTGAACTTAACCTCTAGATCAATCCACTATAATCATGACATAATGCTATCCGGATGGTTGGTAGATGTTTGATCCTCTCATAATTTGACATTACCTTCCTCCTATGTGGTGGTGAAATGTAGCTTCTAGACACCCACTTCTGACTCTCCTTAGTGATGATCTCTGAACTAATCATGAACTTAGGGATACTAGCATTCAGGAGATGTACTTTGATGGTCGGCTTCTCTCAGAGGAGAAGAACCAATCTACTATTCCAAGGCGTAGAATAGTTCTCTTAACTCTGGACCATGATGTGATGAGATTCTTATATTATCTATCTAATCCTTGCACCAACAACGAACCCAAATATGAGGCTCTGATTGTCGATCTGGAGTTAGTCATTACTCTAAGCATCCAAAACATCAATATCTTTAGGGATTCTCAACTAGTTATCAACCAAATCAATAGGTCCTATTAGGTTATAAAGCCCAAGCTCTGTCACTACCATAAGTATACCATAAGGTTGTTGGTCCAAATCCCAAATGTTACCATTTATAAGATTCCTTGAAGAGAGAATGCCATAGTGGATGTTTTAGCCAAGCTTGCCAAGGAGTTGGCATGCTCAGGATGAGTCCATATCAATAAAGGTCCAAAATAGATAAGTCTTATCCTTTATTGTGGTATTGAACTCATCAAAAGTACTCTCTTGAAGGAGGTTGCCATTTCAAGAAGGACAAGGAGTTAGATTAAGGCAACCATTCATTGAATACCTAAATAAAGGCAAACTACCTCAAGAGAAGTCCCAAGCTTATCAAATAAAGTAGAGATTACTTTCCTACACTCTTGTGGATGTTATCTTATAATAGTGGTCCTTTGATCATATGTGGTTACATTATTTAGACAAGTATGAAGCCCATAAGATCATGACTAAGGTACACTCAAGATTATGTGGAGCCAATGCAATTGAAGATAAAAGCCAAGTTTAGAGACTAGGATACCACTAGCCATCGATGATCAAAGATTGCATGGATATGACTATGCCACCAATGTCAAATACATGGTGTGGTCTACACCAACCACCAACATTCTACATCTACATTGGCCTCATGGACATTCAGTGTTGGGTTTTCGACATAGTGTGTTGATTCTCCTTCTTCCAAGGGTCATCGTTCACCTTTCTATGACTACTTTTCTTTTCAAGAGGTCACGCTGTATATTGCTCAATTTTTAGGAACCATATCGTGTATAGGTTTGAGTGCCTGATGAATATTGATAATGATGCGCATTCAAGAGCAGATCAACAACTTTCTAGAGACATTATAGATTGGAGATATTCTACCATCCACTGAGGGCAAATGGCTTAGAGAAGCTTCAATAAAACTCTCATCCAAATACTAAAGAATACACTGACATAATAAGAGATAGTGGCATGAGAAGTAGTTGAAGCCTTGTGGGCTACCACCACATATAGAACTCCAACTTAGTTTTCTCCTTTCTCCTTAGTGTATGGGTTTGAATTTGTTCTACCATTTGAAGTCAACTCCCATCACTAAGGATATAGTGGGTAGCAAGATCACAGAGTAGAATGCCAAGTTGCGTTAGAAGAGCTCAAGGTTTGGAGGAGAGATGCCTACAGCATGCAAAAAACACAGTTATACAAAGCTAAAATGATTCAAGCTCATAATAGTTGGTCCATTGCTTTTCAAGTAGGAGAGCTTATTTTAGTTCTAAGAGACAAATTATTATTCAAAGATGGGAGGCAAGTTTGAACCCACTTGGGAAGGCCCTTTTTGCCATAGAGAGGCTACCAAGGAGGATCTTATGTTATTTATCATAAGAGAGAGTCCAATGCAATCAATTGGCTCTACTTAAAGAAATATTATAAATTATGTTTAAAAATAATAATCATCAATGAAAATTCTATTTCAAATTTAATCTCTTCCATGTTGAAAGTATTCTTATTTGTGAATCTACCACGATGTGTTTAGGGTTGGTGTAAGGAACTCGAGTAGTGTCCTATCCTTCATTGACATAAAACAAATACAAATGATACACAAACATATAAAATAAACATATAAATTTTATCTCGAGCTACTCTGAGTTAAGATAACGCCCCTAGTAGCACTCACTTAGTAGTTGCTCTAGGTCGGGTTGATGTACTACCCTACTAGTGTGTCACCCCAGTGGTCTTCTTGCTTTAAAGGATGTAAGTATGCTATGCTTTCCTTACTTATGTGGCCACTACACACCAATGAGCACCTTATTAGTTTGGTAGGCCTTACTACGTGGTCGGTAAGCTACATCATGTTGGCTTCATTTAAGAGGATGTGAGTTTCTTACGCATTATTCTTTGATTAGCCTTCATACACTAACTGGGTTGAGTATATTTGAGGTTTAGGATAAGTCCCCTTGCGGCTCCTTCCCTCCTGATTACTTCAAGTTTGAGTCCAGCCCTTCCTCGGGGCTCTCCGCTCAGTAGTCTCTCTAGGTTAGATAACATTTGTCCCTGACCATCTTACAGAAAGTTGTAAAACCTACATGCTTTCTTTCATTGATCATTGCACACCAATGGGCACCTTAGGTTGGTTCTCACTATCTTGATGGATACCACTGTTGATGGATACACCTTAGGTTGGTTGGTTCTCGCACCTTAGGATACACCACTCATGGCATGTAAGTCACTACACTTTCTCCTTAGTTGGCCATCGTACACCTATAGGCTTTCTTTTTGGCTTAGGATAATGCCCTTCGCACTTCCCATGTGGGCACTATATTTGGATCATCTTTGCATCCCATTTAGACACTAGGTTACTATGATTGGATAGTTCCCTTTCCAGTAACCACCCATGGTTGGAGAATTCATCCTCCTTGGTCATCTAGATAGGTCAGTGACATAGCCCTTTATGTGGTCCTCACACCAATAGGTCCATGCAAATATATAAACAAATATATATTCACTTGTGGATTAGGAGGACACCCTAGCGGTACCTTTTCCCAAGGTATCTTATCTTTAGGGTAGTGTTAGAAAAACTCCTATAAGAATCTCGAACTCTTGAGTTGATATAAGTCCCCAAGACATTCACTTTAGTTCTAAGTGGGTTCAATTTGTTATGCTACCAATAGGTCACCCTAGCAGTTGCTCCCTGCTTTAGAAGATGTAAGTCTATTATGCCTTCTTTGTAGCACAACCATTGCACACCGAAAGACAACCCCTTAGGTTGGCTAGCTCTATCCCATGAGATAGACTATCCCTTTGGATTTATAAATCTTATAGGATAAGTCGATAGCCCCTTCTGTGGGTCCATCACACCGACATGGTCCATAAATTAAATATCAAATTTCAAAACATCCCTAGGGATATGCCCTCAATTCAAAATCAAACTAAACCAAACAAACCATATTAAATCACATGATATTAAGATAAAATTAATCTACTACTTTTGAGTTGACATAAGTCCCAGACATTCACTCATATTAGCCTAGGTAGTTGATTTGTTGTGCATCCAACAGTCACCCAGTGGTTATTCCTCACTTTGGAAGATGTAAGTTTGCTATACACCTTCTTCCTAGCATTCATTGCATACCAAAGGCAACCCCAGGTTGGCTAGCTCTACCATAGTGATATCCTTTTGGATTTGTAAACTGAGGTAGGTTAGGTTGATATAGCCCCTTCTTAGTGGGTCCATCGCAAGTCCATACATTAACTCAAATTAAATTAAACCCATTTTAATTTTCTAGTGAGTTAAATCACACCCTTCTCCCAGTGGAGCCCAAATCATATATAAATAAGTCAAGCAAATAAATCAAATTCAAAAACAACCTCCCCAATGGAACCAAATTAAATTAACTCCCTAGTAGAGTCTAAATCAAAGAAATCCAACCAAACTCTTATCCCTAGTGGATACATCCCCAAATAAATCTATGAAATCAAAATCAATCAATCCCATGGATAGCAAACTTGCTTCTAGTGGAAGGTTCATAAACGATCCCTAGGACTCAGCCCATATCTCTAGTGATATGCCTCCACATAATTAAAATAAAATAAATTAAAATTGATTTGATCTTAATTGGATTATAGATTCTTATCCCATGGATCTTCTTTCCACAAATCTTATAATCAAATCAAATTCAAACCTTATCCCTAGATTTTCTTCTTCTATGCCCTCGACATAGACCCTCACATGTCATGTCCAATGCATGTGTGATCCCTATAGATCTCTCCATGTCCTTGCCTTAGAATTCTCATCAAATCATTTTTTCTCTTATGCACACCTTTAATACTTCAACAAAATCCTAATGTATTCATTCAAATTACATCATCTTAACATTATAATCAACATTTTATGATTTGTGATGGTGCTCAAACTAACTATACAATATCATGCTAAACATATTATAGTGTGAATTAACACACTATATTATATTATAATATATGATGTTATATTATAATTTGCTATAATATAATATATTTTAACATTACACCTCATTAGAATCACTTAAAAGGAACAAATAACAAAATTTTTCAAAATATGAATAATGTTCATTTTGGATGTAAAATTTATTATTTTCTATTAGAAATGGTACAAAATAGCATAATTTTGGTGTTGCTTCTTGGTGTGCCATGAATTTGGCCAAATTCTTCCATCTCAACCTTCAAATTAACATTTTGTGAGTTTTGAAATGTATTATAAAAAACATACTAAAATGTACAATAACATTTAGTAACACACCACCACATTCATATATATGTGAAGTTATATTATTATGTACATTATATTTTAATAATATGCTTTCATATAATATATTATCTTACATTACACCTTAAAATGAATCACTTTAAGTAAAAAATTTATAAAATTTGGTTGAAAAATGAACATTTATTTTGGATGCAAAATTCCATTCTTTTGATTAAATGACACACCATAGCACACCCCAATGATGTTCCCAAAAGGTTACCTTAAATTTGGCCAAATCCCATCATCTCGACCTATAAATTAGTATTTTTATGAATTATACATAAAACTACTACATCATACTATAATAAACTAAAATATGCTAAACAACAAGTAGTAATACACAATAGTATGCTATAATGCATGATGCTACACTATGTTATGGCATCCTATATTATAATACACTATAACATATATATTATATTATATTCCATATCACATCACAAGGGATTTTAAGATAAAAAAATCATAAAATTAGTCTAAATAATAAAAACTATATATTTTAGTTTATCACTTACATATTTTAAATTAAAATAATATATTATGATGCCATGCTCTACCTATTATGAATTTGGCCAAATTCCACCATTTTAAAGTCTAAATCAACATTTTATAAATAATGCTAGTGTAGGCTCATGCATGATTGTAAAATACTAAAAGAATTTAAAATGCATAGAATAATATATTATGATATATGATGTTATACTATCTACAACATATAATATTTATTTTGAACATAAAATCTTACTTTTAGACTACAAGTGGTAGCACCTTTGGTACTATAACCTAATTCCCACTTCAAATTTAACAAATTTCATCATTTGATTTATTAAATCAATATTTTTATGATTTATATTAATATAGACTATAGGGCACAATACCATAATATACTAAAACATTTCAAAACATCTTATAACATCCAAAAACACATCATTACATGCTCAAATATATGATGATACATTATACTATAATATATGGTATTATAATATGATTTAAGGTTAGGGTTTAAGGTATTCGAATATCTAATAGTCAATGGAATGTCTCTTGAAGAAATTTTCTTTAGCAATAATAACAATGTTATGATTAGGTTATTCTTTAAATCTACTCTTAATGATAACTTTATTCAAGGTTTATGATTTAGGTTTAGTGTTAGTTTAGGGTTTAGGGTTTAGGGTTAGTTTAGGGTTTATAGTTTAGGTTTGGGGTTTAGGGTTTATTTAGGGTTTAGGTTTAGGTTTTAGGGTTTAGGTTTAGGGTTTAGTTTTAGGGTTTTTTAGTTTAGGGTTTTGGGTTTTGGGTTTAGGTTTTAGTTTTAGGTTTAGGGTTTAATTTTTAGTTTAGGGTTTAGGGTTTAGGGTTTAAGGTTTTTTTTTTTAATAGAACAAATTCAGATTCAACATTTCTTCTTTTTGATTTCATCAACCAAGTAGAACCCTAAGTTTTCTAAGACATAAGTGATGACATAGATAAAAAAAGAGCACCCATAGAGCAAATCAAAGACCCTAGATAAGTATAAACATCTCTACTATAAAGACACAATTCCATAAGTAGCAGATCAAATTGACCATTCTTCAGTTTCTCCAGTTTCCATCAGAACCAACCCCGCCTCTCAAGTAGCAGGATCCACCATTATATCCCTAATCTCTCCCTCCACCACCACCACGGTTGTAACCTTCATCGCTCCTACTGCCTCCATAACCACCGACCACCACCTCCATATCCCCAACACCTCGGATCCCCCACCACTGATAATCGCCTCCTCACCTTGCCTCCACCACTAGATCTTGATTAAGCCTGGTTGGAGTGATGTTCTACCATCAGGTTTTTCTTAGGGTTTAGGTTAGTTAGGTTTAGGGTTTAGGGTTTAGGGTTTAGAGTTTAGGGTTGTAGGTTTTAGGGTTTATGGTTCAAGGTCTAGGGTTTAGGGTTTAAGGTTTAGGGTATCGGGTTTTAAGTTTAAGGTTTAGGGTTTAGGGTTTTAGGGTTTAGGGTTTAGGGATGTAGGTTTAGGGTTGTAAGTTTAGGGTATAGGGTTTAGGGTTAGTCTTTGAGTTTAAGTTTTAGAGTTTAGGGTTAGAGTTTTTTCATATAAATTTAAGTATTTTATTTAGGTTTATTTAGTTTATTTTTATTTATTTTATTTATTTAATTTTTTTTTTAGTTTAGCTTTTTTAGGTTTATTTATTTTTGGTTTAGGTTTTTTATTTTAGATTATTTTTTTTTAGGTTTATTTTTTAGTTGAGTTTTTTATTTTAGTTTTTAGTTTTGGTTTTTTTTATTTTATTTTTTTAGGTTTAGGTTTT